>CAAKMY010093719.1:0-30156 GCA_901111285.1 Corrigiola litoralis | reverse complement strand
TATATATATATATATATATACGATTGTCAGACATCTATTTTCCATGCTAGCCTTTGTTAATTACGGAGTACAAAGATTGGTTGCAACATATAAACGATAGTAATATACAAATACTGTTAATAGTAGAAAGCCACTGAATGATATTTAACTTTAAGGCCAGCCTCTCGCATTTTCAATTTTGTCCTCCGAAGTAAACATTGACACTCTTGAAATAACTGAATAAGCGTGTCCATGCAATGCGTCAACAAGAAAAGTACTACTCGTCGTAGTAATCTTCAACATATCGTACCGACATACAATTCACTCGGTAACGGGATACGCAGAACTCAGGTTTTCATTTTGCACACATAGCACTGCCGTGTGCCGTCTACCCCAAGTATAAGCACATCGCTTTCCTACATCAACTCAATGTGGTATTTCCTAAAGCTTGCTTTCTTTTCCATTTCAAATGCCCCACATTTCTTTGTTTCTCTACAAATAGTATAGCTAACATTATTGACCAGTAATCACACTATGACAAGGTAACCTTTTGTTAGCTTGTTGCTAACTTTGAAAACAACACTATATAGCAGCCCTGTGATCGATCACAATCGGTTTTTTTGGCATTTATAGCTTTACGTATCACGTACCTAATGCATATTAAGGAAAAAATATTCGTATATTTAAGATCAGAGTAAATAAGTTAAACAATCTGAAATAAAAAACAATAAGTGGCTAATAAGACTCTGTTGTCTATTTATGAACTCTGAAAACGTTATCAAAAGTTCTCAAAGTTCTTAAAAATTCAGTAACGTTCCCGAAAGTTTTTAGAGACTCTTATAATTAAATTTCTTAGTTAACAGTACAAAAAAGTTCCTTAAAATCGTTCCAAAAGGTCAGATTCCCAATTTCCCACAGCTTTTTCAAGAGTTCACATGAAGATATCATGGAAAAAAATATGGCCTAAGACGAAACAAATTGATCTCTTGCAAAAGATTGGTATGTCGTTTAAGAGTTTTTAGACAAAATAATCGAGAGCTTGTTTACAAACCAACCTCATTATGCGGCCTACATCATATCCATTAGCATGCAGATATTTTTATGAGTTGATCACATTGACGTAGGGTTCCCAGCTCTGAAACTTGAAAATATTATTTGAGGCATAATTCGATGGCAAATAATTAGAGAGAATGCTTGTTGAATATTTGCGTTGGTAATAATGATTAAAAGTCGTCAAGAAACAGCAAATTGAAAGACATAATTGCTTAGGCACATGTGACAATTCTTTCGTTTTGTTTTTATATAGTATATGTATAGTCTATTATTTTGCATTTTGTTTGTGGAGGCTACGTTGGTCCAACATATATTATAAGTCAAATGGCACTACTCAAACCAACCATATATCCTCTTGTACTCTACGTAGACGAAATTGTATAGAATATACTCTATAATGACTCGTGGACCTTGGAGCTGTTAACTATATATTCAGATTTTGGTGTACTAACATGGCAGTTTCTTATATAGGAAAACAATTTGAAGCTAGCTAGTGGAATATTGGTGGTTGGTCATATCATTTCATGATAATAAGTTTTGGCTACATACTTACTATAGCTGATATTTGATAACTCAACCTTCTTCCAAGTGGACAAATCGTTTAACATTTTCTTCACATATTTAAATCGGTTAGTTTGAGTATAGAGCTAAAGGTTCGTGAAGCGAATTGAGACAAATCAAAGTTGGTGCCAAGTCGAACGTCGGATCAATGTATACGCAAATGTGGTACCACAAAAGCCGTCAATCAGGACATGCACGATGTTTTCTTCCATGGTAGGATGTTAAATCCACTAAAAGATATATTAAAATCTACAAAGAAGTATGTTTATTTCATCGTTTAAAACTTAGAAGAGCAGGTTTCCTTAAGTATATGTTAGAGGAGTAAGATTGACCCATTTTTTAGGAGCTCAATTTGTATGAAGTTTGTTTCATGTTCAAATCCTCAAATCCCCTTTTTCGCAATATTATGTGCTTCAATGTACCAAAAAATTTGTTAGAAGGTGACTTGTAAGCTTGATATTGCTCGTGGTGCACAGTGATACATTGTATTCTAGTATAAAAATTGATATGAGGGTTAAAAAGGTTGTTGGTCCTTGTAAGCGTTATAACAAAAAATTAAACTCAAAAAGTAATACATTACAACTACATTTTGGCATAATAGTTGAGTTGTGTCGAATGGCGATGTAGATGAAGACTTCATGGGTCATCAATTCAAGGTTCAACAATCACAAGTTTTCCTCTCTTCGTTTTTGTCCTTTGTACTTATGAAGATCACTTATCATTAGACTTTAGCAACTCTGCGAGTTCCTACTTTGCTCTTTGCACTTAGTGTACCTTCTTATCTTATGCTATCTTTTCCTCTCTTCGTTTTAGTCCTTAACACTTAGTGTTTTGCATCTTCTATTATTATTTATGCATGCTCTTCATGAACCTTATCTACGGTTTCTTATTAGGGTGTTGCACTATATATATGAAGGGCACACTTGATCATGATTTGCAGTTCTTTATCTCTTACTCTCACTAGTTAATCTTTTACTCTATACTATTGGGCCAATTGCTCTAAACCAAGACAATATACATCTGAATATTAATATTGTGTATTTCTTGGTGTCAAACCGGTCTCCTGGTCCTCCAAATGCCAAACTATTGTCTATTGGTCTTGGCCAAGTAGTGCGGAGTTGTCAATCTTGTTGCCAATAATAGCTGGATACGTAATCATTACTTGAGCTGCAATGTTCATGTTCGCCAAGCAACACTAGACTATTGTGATAACATCCCTGCCATGGTCTCTACCACTTAGCCCAAACCCCCAAAACCTAGCATTGCAAAACGTAACTGACAGGTTCGAAAAACATGATTGGTAAAGTTTCAAAAGTTTTGGATCATAAACCTATTTTTCTCCCAAAAACCCAAATAACCCGTCAAAATATCCTTCATAAAACTAGAATAGACCAAGTGCATCACATGATAGTTATATGAACCTACAACCAACCCAATTTAACAAGTCTGACCTAGATGCTATATGGTGGGGGTGAGGTTTCTATTCCTACCCTGTGTTTATGCCTACAACCCCATAATAAATTTTATATTACAAAATAATATGCCATTCTAATGACCTAAATATGACCATATTGGTGTGGGGATAAAGACTCTCCCTTATGCAAATTATTAAAAAATACGGTTTAAATTTAGATTAAGATAACCACTAATTAAACTAATTTGATATCCTTTTATTAATAGTGTAACAAAAATACACATTTTTTTGAAGTAACAAAAATACACATTTAAGCAAAAAGAATTACTTTTATACCGTCTAATTTACAAGACTTGCCCATATTCCCATTCCCATAAGCAATAACAAACACTCGTGAGAGAGAGCTTTGCCAACCTTAACGGTATCAAGCTCGAACCCGAACTAAACGGGATGGTGAAAAGAAAAAAAAAAAACTATACTAAACTCCCAAGAAAAAAATAAATAGAACACAAAGAAAAAGAAACTCTCTTTAACTCATCTATAATTTTGGGCAGACAGAAGTCAAGGGTTTAGGGTTTAACTCACTGACTTGAGTTGTAGGGTTCTACACAAAAACACCATCAAAACTAATCATTTGTCTGGAAAAATATGAGGAAGTTAAAATACCATGAGGCCAAATTAGCGAAGAAAGCAAACTTCTTGGAATGGAAGAGAGAAGGTGGTCACAGAGAAGCCACTGTTATGCAACGTTATCTTGTCACTGGCCGTGATGATTATAAAAAGTATTCTTATTTCTTCCCATTTTTTGTTTATTTTATTAGTTTGGTGCATTTTATTATCTGGGTCAATGTTGAATTTTCGTAATTTTAATGTTTTGGGTGCTGAAAATGAAATAATTGTAGGTACAATTTATTTGTAGAATGGTGAAGAAATGAAGTATTTATATTTCTTCCCTTTTTTATATGTTTCATTTATTTGGTGCATTTTTTTTTTATCTGGGTCAATGTTGATTTCTTGTAATTTAATGTTTTGGGTGTTCAAAAATGAATAAAATTGTAGCTACAATGTGATGGTTACTAAAAGTATTAATATTTTTTCCCATTTCTTATGTGTTTTTGTAATTTAGTGCATTTTATTATCTGGGTCAGTGTTGTTTTCTTGTAATTTAATGTTTTGGGTGCTGAAAAATAATAAAATTGTAGGTACTGTGTGATAGTTGCTGAAAGTATTAATATTTCTTCCCATTTCTTATGTGTTTTAGTAATTTGGTGCATTTTTATTATCTGGGTCAGTGTTGATTTCTTGTAATTTAATGTGTTGGGTGTTGAAAAAAAATATTGTAGGTACAATGTGATATGTAGGATGGTGCAGAAGTTGGTGAATCAGTTGAAGCAGATGGATACTAGAGACCCTTATCGAATCGAGATGACTGATCAGCTTTTGGAAAAGCTGTGAGCTTTTTCAGCCTTTTTTTTGTTGAATTTGGTTGTCATTATAATTAGTTGATATGGTTATCATGTAGTAGTACACTGGTAGTGTATCATGAATTTTTAGAAAAGACCGTCTACTTTTATGATAGAGTAGACAAGCTCCTTGCAAGCTAAATTGATCCTAGCTTCCTCCAAGCCCAAGTCAAATCAGAGATATGTATCCATTTGTTGGAAAAGATCGACTACTTTGGGTATAGTAGAAAATGAGATAGTATAGGGTTTGGTTGAGTTTTGGTTAATTAGTAATATTTGGTATTGTAATTGTAAAGTAAAGTACTATTTTGGTTGTTCTTTAGGGTGGGTTCTGTTGGTTATTAGATAGGTATATTGATATTGTGATTATATAGTACTGTAGTAATGAATGCGATTGTATTGGCCTATTGTGTTTAGATGAGTTCTTTTGAGGAGTGGTTTTGGTGTGCAGTCGGAACTAGTTCTGCCATCGTGGCTAAGTGCGGGTTTTGTTGCTCATGAGTATTGATTTTGGTTGTCTATGGGTTGAGATTGCTGATTGAGGATGCGGGAAAGGAGGAGTGGAGGACTATCAGTAATCCTTTTGAAGCGATTGCTAATTGGTGCCATTTGTTGTTTGGAGACAGTAACTTATGTCAAGGATAGGGTAGATGTTTTATTTGTCGAGTTAACCAAGGCAGGTGAAGAAAAATCTGGATTACATCATTCAAAACAGTAGTGTTTTGCTTGGCAACCTGCAGTCTTTAGGTTGTGGTTCTTATTCATGAAGTTAGGATACTAATTTATGATGCTACATAATTGCATACTGGTTTTTAACGGAAGGCTTCTGTAGGAGGCATGAATATCCAGCCAACTAAGCCTTACCTACGAGCTACTATCGGCTACATAGAGTGCGGGCTTACAAGTTAGCGAATTCCAACCTTAAGTACACAGATAATTATTTTGAAGAGTTGCTGCGAGTTGATCTGATAGTTGACATGGGTTGTCAAGATTAACATCTAATATAGATTAGGCTCATGCTCATGTGCTATCTTCAGTGAACTTGTTTAGAAACTAATCCTGAGAGTTGTTTTTTTGCCTGTAAGACTCCATACAAAAACAGCAATTTTTACAGTTAAATACTTATATACAGTGATGGTATTTTTGCTGTGTTTACTTTTTTTTTTTTTTTTTGTTCCGATAAAAAAGATGTCATTACTCCTCACTTTACTTCACGTAGGAAAAAAAAAGTAAAACTAGTGGTTGCTAAATAGCTTGTGAGGCTTCAACAAGAGGAAACCAATACCCCCACCCTATATTGGGTACATTACTTAGTAATCGGTTCTATCAATACTTATGAAACTCTGTCTGTTAGTGTATGCATTCTTGCCATCAAATATCTGAGTTTCAGCTAAGTTTTGGTGGAAAGAAGGAGCGTTTTTTGTTTGGAAGTTATATATACTCCTGTGACATTGTAGACTATCGAGTTTATGGCCGCTTCTCTACGGTACCAGTTGTTGCTTTTTGGGAAAAATAAAATGTTCAAGAATTTTCTCCTCTAGTAATGTCTAATTAAAGCTTTTCAATGTTTTTCTGTTGCAGTTATAATATGGGTGTAATACCAAACAGAAAAAGCTTGGCTGTTTGTGAACGCTTGAGTGTCTCATCCTTCTGCAGGTCAGTTTTCAGTACTTCGGCTTATTTTGTATAAACTGTTAGATGTTATGGCTTTGATGGACATGGGGAGGAAATGGACTAGGATGAAAAATGTGTTTAGCTTAGTAAATAGTGAATTAAGATACATGGGTGAATTTTATGGCAGAAAATTGAATTCCTTGACTGAAAATTTAACTTTAAGCCCCCATAAGACATGAAGGAAGAGAAAATAGTATTACCAATTGATTGAATGAAATAGTATTACCAATTGTTATAGAGAAAATATCAATTGCGTAAGAAAAAGAATCTCGTACGGGGTGGGTCGTCGTTAATGCTCTGGTGGTTGCATGTTCTCATTTCCCTATCGTATTTGCAGACGACGGTTACCGGCTATAATGATGCGGCTGAACTTGGCAGAGCACATGAAAGAAGCCGTGACATACATTGAGCAGGGTCATATCCGGGTGGGTTCAGAGACTGTAACAGACCCAGCATTCCATGTGACAAGGAATTTGGAAGACTTCGTGACCTGGGAAGATTCATCCAAGATCAAGAAGCGAGTATTACAATATAATGACAAATTGGATGACTATGATCTATTGCAGTGAGCAGTGGAGTCATGGTTGCAATTTCCTTTATACGGGTTGGCTCCATGGGATTTGAGGCCCATTTTCATCATGAACTATATATGATAACTATGTAATATCACTGTTCTCTTTGTTGCTAAGTGGATTCATTAATTGCAATTGAAATGCGTCGGTAATCAGCTACTATGCGTCTATGCCTGTCCTCTTTTATACCTTTTCCCTTTGCCGTCATCTATAATGGTGTGAGTCTGTGACATACAGAACACATGAAAGTAGCTGTGACATACAGTGCGCAAGGTCATGATATCTTGCAGTGAGCAGATTAGGGTAGTCATATTCTTTATTATTTGTGTTGGCTCCTCCGAATTTTCAAGGCCTTTATCATCATTAATAAGAACTCTTATGTGATATTTAAACCAATCGGAATAACCATGATTTGCAATTGCGAAGCTTCTATAACCTGTGATAAGAATTTACTTCTCCGACATGACTTTCGATCTCGAGCAAATAATATGCATAGAATCTGAAAAGCAACGTAGCTAGGCACCTTTTATGTGCTATGTGTCACTAACGCAGATCAACCGTCCAAGGTGGCTGCACACAGGTCATAAGTTACGACTCTTAACAATGCCTGCCTCAGATAGTATCTTCACCATTACATAAAATGTAGTTATGGTCTGAATGTAATATGTGACGGATATACAATTTTTAAAAACTATGGCAGAATGAAATACCGATCTGAGCCAAAACAAAGCTCAGGCAAATTGAGTTTTCTTTCATTTAAAGATGAAAAGATCAATTGCAGTCTGTACAGTTTAACATAACTGATACAATCAACTCTACAGTGTGATCTACAACAAAGCTAAGATAAAACTCGTCCTCGACTGCACATCAAAATCACAACATCCTCAACTGCTCATCAAAAACACAACAACCTGCCTAAGTATGCAATTTGCTTCAGCTCTTTCCGGCATTTATGGAAGCATGTACAAAATCTTCACAGCTTTTGAACCCTCCAGAGAGCACATCGGCCAAGGAGCCTATGACATCAAAAGCTTCCTGCAAATCCCCAGCAGACGTCATATCATCCAGCCACGACAAGAGCTCCTTCGAGAATCCTACAAGCTCTGTTACATTCAACACTTTCTCCTTCATCACCACTTCCCAAGCTTCCAAGCCATTCTCATCATCTCCTTCTGGTTGTTTTGAAGTCCCTTCCCCACCCGCAGTACTTACACTAGACTTTCTTGGTTTGAAAAATTGCTGTAGCTGCTCTATTAGACCAGTGTAAACAAGCATGGGTTGTATGATTGGCAGTAGATCGTCACTGCTGATGGTGCTTGCTGGTTCAGATCTAACCAGACTACCTGATGCTCGAGGTAGAGACCTGCTATGGGCATGTTGCATGTACGCATGGTAGATCCCACGCTGTATGAAGGCTCGCCGGTTCTTGAGCCATGACTCGTAAGATTCTGTGAGAAGAGAGCTCACCATCATGAATTGTACAGTCTCCTCAGTTCCACCAGTAGAAGGCTGCAATGGCGATGCAGCGGAAGGCTTGGTATCCGAGGATGAGGAGAGGTATGAAGAGATTGCCTTTGCCATAGAACGTCGCTGAGAAGCACTGCCTTGGTCTAGCAGGTGCCGAGCCATCTGTATCATAAATGGCAAGAATTTCGAGTTGCTCTCTTTCCCACCACCTTTGCTGTCTGCACTAAAAGATGCTCCTGTCGCAAAACGTGCCAACATCTGTATGGAAACCAGAAGAATTCTGTTAATTCTGGCATCAGGCTCCCATGCATGTCACCAATATACACAAGAACCGAACATAAGACACTAAGTAATGGCCTTGGAAAGTGTTGCCATTCGAAGACCATATACGTTCATATCAGGCTTACAAAAAAAAGGCCCATCTACAGCTAGGCCTACTACACCCCTAGCTTTAACAACTAAGCAGGCCTACCATAGGGTCGTGTTTGACAGCACCTCATCTACCTAGAAGAAAGATACAAACAGAACTGTGCACAACAATAGGAGGGTAAAAAGGGCTGATGAAATATGATAACCACCTGTTCAGTACTAATCCACTACACCAGAAAACCAAAACCCTAACCCTATTTTATCATTTATTATCACTACGTGTCAGAAAGTCAATAATTACTGGTTAGAATATCAAATCCATGAAAATTACATAAGTAGCATTTCTTGTCCCTGAAAATATGTATTCACGGCATTTTAGGATGATCAGGACAATTATTCATATAGACATGAAAAACACATGCAGAAGCTTGAGGTGAAAAGCATCATACCAGAACAATGTCATACATCAACAAACGGAGGCGGCTCCCATCAGCGCGTCCAAGAGCATTGAGATTATCCCAGTACTGGTCAACATAACGGACATACTGAGCCAATGGAACAGCAGGACCTCTGACAGGAAACAATGCATTGCATAGAGTCTCATTGTTCCTGAGGGTAGCGCCTTCCCATTCTTTTTTTGGATTCTTCAGAGCAGCATCAGCTCTTTTAGCCTCTTGATGACATTGAAAATGAATGATATTAAAATGACTCACAGTTGTATAAACACATTCTCCCCTAGCATTTCCTGAGGTGCCAACACCTAGGTTTACCCTCTTGCTATATGTGTAAACTCCCAGCAAATCATTGGGCCTCAAACTATAACCTTCTCTGCATACCATGCAGGCTAATCCTTCTTCTTCTTCCTCAACGTCGTCCAAACCTTCAAGATTTGGCCGAGACACAACAATACGTTCCCCACCATCAGAAGACACTTCCTGCCGCCATCCAAGTCCCTGTAAACATCCCAATATACCATAATAGTAAGTTCAATAGCACAAAAGTCCGCAAAATCTTGAGAGCATATGAACAAGGAGCTACTAGTTCTCCTTCACAAGTTTTCACACCTCCATTTGTGATATGTACACGGGAAACAGTACTCTCACACCAAGGAGGGTAGGAAGTTGATAAAAGAATGCTAATATCAATTTCCTTTCGTAATTATTAACAAGAAAGCAACCAGAATAACAATAACCCAAAATTCTGTATAACAAAATACCTGTAACAATTCTTCTCTCTTCCTTAAAGCTCGACGTCTCATCTCATCCCTTGTAGCATGCCGCAACTTTAGAATTTTCTCTCCTAAAAACCCATCTCCTTTGGCCTCCTTATCAGATAGAGTGTCCAATAAATTTTCTGCTCTAGCTCCGATGTCATTTTCTCCAGATACTCCTTCCAAAGCATGGAGCAGCGGCAGGATGCCTCCCTCATCAATACAACTTTGAGTTGCCAAATGCCCCATTGACAATCCTCTTAGCATGGACAAGATAAGCGGAACAGATGGAAGTTTCAAACCCAGTCCCCACTCGGCAGTGGATTTATAGCCAGGCTGCCCAGCAACTCCAAATGTCTCTGTTAGGTGTCGCGCTGCAACCCCAGTAATCCCTCCCTGTAGTATGATATCTTTTAATCTCTCACCGCAAGAGCTTGTTTTCAGGGACTCGGACACTCTAACAAAGTTCTCTACTGCAAACCTCTGTTCTGTAGCTTGTTGTGCGATGCTCTCATCTTTTGGATTGTCCTCATGCAGCTTTTGTATCCTATCAAATTCAGTCCAGTTCTGTAAATACGGATCAAAATGCTGGACAAGAGCTTCCATTGCTGCAGGTTCACCATAGGTCAAGTAAGGCAATATTCTAGCAACCATCTCAGTGTTCCTTTGTTGTTTATTTGATTTCTTCAAGCCAGAAGGGTGAGATAATCGTTCCAAGAACATAAGAACAATCTTCTTGGCCTGTTCACTAGTCCCACTTTCCTCACTAGTAACTGTCAGACCACTCTGTGCAATGCTTATGTTATCACTCTCATTAGCTTCTAAGGTCAGTGACTCCACAATCAAAAGAATGCCTTCAGCTGCCTCCATAGCATCCACTGAGAAAGCACGTCTCGCAGTGTCTAGAAGTAAACTCAAAGCACCTAACCTTAATAAGGCTCGTCTATTCTCCCTTATCTTACAGCAAAGCATTAGGAGATTGAGCACTGCAATTAACTGCTCATGGTTGGACTTCAGATCATCTCGCATGCGCTGTAAAGTAAAAACTGTCAGCTGCTGAAGATGCATGACAGCATAGACAAAGACAAGAGCAAACTAGATCTCACTAAACATTAATTGAAAGACAAAAAAGTAAGGCACAATGTCCAGAAGCACATAATTCTGTTTGAGAGAAATGGAGGGAAAGGGAAGGGAGAGGGATCTAAAATCCTTTGTTTGGATAACAGTGGGCGTGGGGAAGGGAAGGGGAAGGGAGGGAAATGAGGGAACTGTAATTCCCTCCTCCATGAACAAACCAAATACCCCAAAAATGAAGAGATTAGGAAGGCAAACACTCTCCATCCTCTTTCAAGTACCCACCTCTTCTATGCGTTCTCTCTCCTCATCCCCTCCCCTTTCTTCCTCATCCCTCCTTCTCCAAATGGTAGAAATTTCTCTCTCCTCTCCTCCCCTCCCTTTCCCTTCTCTTCCTTTTTTCCCCTCCTTTCACTTTCCCTCCAATTTGTCTATCCAGACACACTGTAAAGCAAATAAGACAATAGGAATTGGTATTTCATGTTCTCGAAGCAAACTTCAACAAGTACCGCTAATGACTGAACATTATTACGTGTATGCCACTCCTTGGAAGGTTGAGTCTGAAGATAGAAACAGATAAAAAAATTCACGACTGAAGCCTGAAAGTGCATCGATAGGGTAAAAAGTTGAGAACCCGATTAAGCACTCTGAACATTGTAGTGATAACAACAATGGATGGTTTACATGGACGGCAGACAACCAGTTAAAATTGATTAAAGGAGAGAGCAACAAAACATAGAGGTTAGTTCTTGCACTAATCATCTCTCACATAGTGAGTACTGAGTACAGAAGCTAAATATAACATCAGGGACCAGACAATTCTATATTGAGTTGGCACAAATATGGCTATGTTGAACATTTGACTAAGTTAAGTTAATATACATTTAAAAAACCATAAGCCCTTTCAAAACATAGTAAATAATTTCCTCGCAAATTGAAGAGGTTATGAAATTCTTTTGTCTTTTTAACTTTACTATTCCCGTCTCACCCGCATCAAATTTACCAGAAATTGTGCACTACAACAATAAACACACACGACAAAAAAAAAAAAAAAAATAGTTCACATCAAAACAGGACCGGTTTCTATGAAAAAAACTGACCTTAATCATGCCCAAAATGATTTCTAACCCACCATACTCTCTAACTGCACCTGCTATGGCAAACTCAACTTCTGGATCTTGGGATTCTTCTCTATCTTCTTCCAGCTCTTTAATCATGGGTTCTGTGGCTTCACCATCAAGCCCCTGTCATCATTACAGAAAGCAAGTAGAGATACAAATGAGCTAATCTCATTCCAGCAACTGAATATCTCAGTCAATAAAAGAAATCCAATGCATTTCTGGTGGAACTCCAAACAATTTGACATTCGTATAGAGAAGGCCGTCACATTACAGGGTAAGATTATAAGAATTTTGACAAGGATAATCATTGAATAAATTAAGCATATTACAAGGCAATTCACAAGCGAAAACAACTAGCCAGCAAATACAGGGTTTATATACAAATTAACACAAAGAATCATACATATATACTAGCATACACTCATACAGACAGGAAACACTCAATAACCAACACACATTCTCAGCTTAAGTGGTATTAGTAGCTAGAGAAAGCTGGGAAACTATCATGGAACTGGGATCATAGATATCTGCAGGCATCGTTAGGTAACATAAAAGAAAAAAACATTTCTTTTAAACCTAGCAGTTAGATTGTCGGAGCATCTAACTTCACGGCCTTCTCATAAGCATTTTCCACTAATCCCAATTATTCCCAAAATCAAATCTAGACAGTTGTTTTTAGCCAAATTATATAACATCAAACTGACTATCTGAAAGGACTGGAAACTAAACCTGGAGACGATATGTCACAATCATTGGAGGACAGTCCCTTGCTGAGGCAATAGTACCAGGAGGCAGTATGGTCGCATTAGCTCCGACGCTTGAAGACTGAATATTTGCCTTCTTCCACACTTGATCATAGACTTGTGCAATGCTCAAATCAAGAGAAATGATATTCCCAGCAACTAGCAATTCCATTCCATAGTCATCTTCTACAAGTCCCAATAGATCTAACTGATGGCAAATTTTGTTTTTAACATCACGCATCAGAGGACCTATCTCAGCACTGGAATAAGGATTTTTGGTCATTGACCCTCTGATAAATTCTTCCTGAGTGTGGGCCTTATTAAGAACCAAGAGAAAAACAGACTCTGGCTTTGATGGGCAGATCAGATTGCACAGCTGCTCCAAGATAAACTGCAAAAGATACAATATGCAGTCACATTAGAATGATTAGAGCAACTTCGCAACATGGATTTTTTTTTTTAAAGTTTAAAAACTAAACATCAAAAATCCATATTCCCAACCAGTGAAGTTTGTCCTTTCTTCTCATCTCCGTGATTTTGCAGACCGCAGATACATGCCCGTATGAACTGTCGCTTATTCTCACTGCTCTCCTGCAATAGGCTATCCAGAAGATCTTTTAGAACTCCATTGCAATCACTTATCAACTTAGTTTTCTGAACCACCAGTCCCCTAATGACAATGAGGGCTTCAAGGACTTCTGATAGCAGGTTGTCTCGCATAAATCTGACATGAAAACAAGAGTAATTTGGGAATTAAGACAGAGCTAGACAGCAAGTGACTTCTCAAAGACAAAAGACTGTTTAGCTATACCTTGCTCTAATGTTGGGAATCTCCAAAAATTTTCCAAGAAGCTCTATTAACTTGTGAAGTATAAACCCTTGTGAAATGTCAATGTGCAGGCTCCTTTCCAGGGATTCAATGTTATTGACTTCTTGAGTGATCAACTTGCAAATAGCACTCAAACATCCCTTGACTGTAAGGAAAAGGCGAGCATCTTCAGTCTCTATCATCTTGAAAAGCAATTCAAAATACTCCACAGCATTTTCAGCAGCAGAGAGAGTCAAAGGCAACCATGCCATCAACAAGTTCAACAAGCGGAATCGTCTTGATGAACTCTGGGCACAAAGCAGGTTTATCAATATACACATCTCTGACCTTATTGATTGGGAACAAGCACTCAATATAAGTCCTGAAACCCATGAACCCAGTTCAAAAGATGACAAGTTATTCCTTGCACAAGCTCGACGTTTCCATCTAAGTCCATACTTCAAAGCTAAGAAATCATATCTTTGGGGTCGTGACCTGTATCCAGAACCTTTGAATGCCTGTGAAACCTTATACTGCCTCCTGACAAAATCAAGATATGATGCTCCTCTCTCCCATTCTGAATAACTCAATAATTGAATGTCCTGGGTCTTTTGTGAACCATCCCAATTTCTCTCCGCCAACTCCGATGAAGATTTACCCCCATTGACCGGAGTAACCAAGGTCCGAGAAGCACCTGAACTATTATCATCCTTCAATGGTGGAACCTGAGCAGATTTACCTGCTGCATCTTTGTCCAGTATGTCAGGTTTCGGAGGCGTACATGCCTGAGATATGATCCTCAGGCAGGGAAGAATCACATGTTCTGAGATAGATGGATGGTTGGAACCAACTTTTATGGAAGTGAATAGCAACTGAAAAACAACACGTAACCTTGATTCCCAAAATTCATCAGTTGAAGAACAGACCTCTGAAAGCAACATCATTTCTTCTCGGGTGGCAACAGCGATATCCATGGACCGATGATGTTCAAGGCAGTACAAGACCTTCTTCTGTATCAAATTGTTCAACTGACCAACAGCATTTATATCGCCCTCAGAGAAAGCACAAAGCACAGCTCTTGCTTGGGCACGAGCAGACTTCGGACCTTGATGAATGTTATTCTCAAACAACTCTGTTAAGATGTCCAATGAAACAAGCTGCTTTTTGGAAATAAGATGCTTTGAGAGTATCTGCAATATCTCAAGGCACTGGACCACAAATGTGGTGGCACAGCCATAACAACTGCTTGGCGATCTAGATACCACAAATCTCGAAGGTTCTGTGGTGTCAGCACAATGTTTTTGGTGCAAATAATTCATCAAAACCCGACGAAGTCCTTGCAAAGTCTGGACACTTTTGCTCACAGAATCAAAGGCTGCTTTGCACTTTTCACCGTACAGAACACCTAAGAGTGCAATTTTACGGTTTATCTTACAAGAAGGTCCAGGCAAGGAAACCATCATCTGCTGGACAGAATCCTTCTGCTGTGAGTCCATATCATTCTCACCGATGCTGGACACAATCTTAAGAAGTGGTTTCTTAAACCCCAAGAGTTGTTGATACCTTCTATGGGCATTTTCTGATTCAGATTCTATCGCTGCAAGTCCCCTCTTCAAATCATCATCATTCTCCATGTTATCAAAACTAAAGCTGGGTTTTGCCATGAAGTTGAACTCAAAACGGCCATATTTGCTGTATCCACATTCATTACACAGGAAAGAATCCAAATTTTCATAATTAATATTGCGGCATTGTCTACATTGATATGCATTTTCATGACAATTGCTGCATATACCATGCCTATCAGTGACAGGTCGGCTGCATCTTGGGCATTGCAACGGCTCCATTGATGAAGCTTGGAGATTTTCATAGAAAGAATCAAGTTCGATCATGAAGTTGCAAGCAGTAATCGGAATAGGGAAATCTACTTTCAGCTCCGTCTGGTTGAATGTAAGATGGCAACTTTTGGCACGCTTCCATAAAGACCAATTGTTTTTCAGCTCAGATAAGTCCGCCACAGGCCTGTTATTGTAATACAAGTTCAAGACCTTCACTGATTTGGACTTACGAGCATCATGCACGTTCATTGTAACTGACTGTATAGTGTAGCTCCCAGTACATTTCACAATTATGCGATTGTCGGTAAACTTTGTCTCAGATTTAAGGCTCTCCAACTTCATCCTACTGTAAGGGACCTCAGGAGAGCTACAGGAAACACAAGGCTCACTCTCTAGATAATATCCGTCAAATTCCACAAGACCGCTCAAAGTGTTATATATACGGGAATTCGGGTGGTTAGCCAGCAGTTCATTCTGCGTGTGAAGAGTCTCATAGAAGCAGTGGATCACATCAGATGTCAAGCATTTATCTAATAGTTCCCCGCTTAGCTGCTTTGAACTGACATCAGGAACCTTACCAAGTAAACATGTAAGCAACTCCGTATACTCACCTATGTTTGGTCCATACATTGGCAAGCACTTCACCTTCTGCAAGAGCAACCTCAACATAGTCTCCTTAAACAACGGTTTTCCATGCTGCCAGATACCTAGAAGAACACATTTTGCTTCAGCACGAACAGCACTTGAATTCCACTCTAGAAGGAAGCAATCAATAAACTGTATCAAGACTTCACCACCCTTGTCAGCAAAGATATCAACAGCCATTTCCATGTCTAGTGAAGACTTATCAGAACCAGACTCAGTTCCATCATCTCCTTTCTTTTTCTTCTTAGGATCCTGCGACTGGGATAATGATTTATTTGAGCCTAGCCCCGCATCCCCAGATTCTGTCTTATGAGAAGAGTGGCTCGTATCTTTTCCCGTATAGAAAGCCGAATTTAGGAGTTTAACTGTCTGAACAACGGACTCCTCACCAAGATAGAATATCCACTTCAACAACAGAGACAAAACATCTGTATGCCTCAAACAATACTTCTGCCAGTTCCTGGGACGTGCAGCAGCTACTTCAGCCATAGTGGACAGGCACTTGATAATCTTGACACTTCTCTCATATGGGACAGAATTCTGAAAACCACCAGTTTTGTTTACATGTTTGTGCAGCTTCTTAAGTTCAGTCGAAAACTGCCAAGAATCCCGAACACTGTAATAGTGAGACTTGCTTCCACATAAATGCAGAAACAGTCTTCTCGCATACCTTCTAACAAAAGAAGTATGCGAATTATTTATGTAACTGCAGAGAACATCTTGATACCCCTCCAATTTCAACTCTTTGCTTGAAGAAATCTTGACCTTTTCTTTTTCCGCGGTTTTGTCATGCTTTTCGGGACGAACCAGACTATAGACCAAACGAAAAGTATTTTCCAGCAACAATCTATGGTAGTCGGTAAAAATGTCTACCCTGTGGGCTTTTGCATATGAATCAGAAAAGAATGGAGAAAAGTTGCCCGCAGGCAACTCTCTTCTGACAGTCAATAGAGCCCCACATCCAGAACCGGGGTGCAAACTGGATGAACTTTCAAGATTACCAGCTGAAGACTTAAAAACATGAACCAACTGCTGCAAAATATCCATGAGATAATTAATGAAAGACTGTTGCCGCAGAGTACCACAAGCTCTAAGCAGCTGAGAAGCAAAGTCATTCTTGTCTTGGTCATCTGAAGATAATACAGCAGCGACAGGAGCTGACAAAGGGTTCTGAGTATAGCTTCTATCATGAGCATCAGAAGATCCAACTGATTTTGGACCGGATGTATCACTTCCAGGCTGGTGCCAATTTCGCAGCATCAAAGTAAAGAACATAAAGACGAGAATTGTCACTTCACCACAAGAGGACCTGCTTCTGGCAACAAAAGGTTTCTTCAGATTAATCTCATCCAAAAACCACCTAATCAGTTTCTCCAAATCCAAGCTTTCAGGTTTTGAGCTGTGTATAAAAGGTCCACCAACAGCTGATGATAGCCTGTAAAAAAGTTGCATGACTGGAATAGCCCTAACACCAGACGTTGTCTCCATCCAGCCTCGTAACTGCTCTAGGAGCTCAGAGAGCAGCAATGAATTAACAGCTCGCTTGGATGCAGAGATCGAGACAGGGTCGAGCACCGGAGCTGAGAAATCCTCAGGCTCATTAGGCTCCAGCACATGAATAGGAGTAGAACTTTGCATGTTGGAGTTTGACGCCAAAGGTAAAATGTTTGGATCACTTAGATCATCAGACGGGAAATGAATTTCGTTACCTTCTCCTCCTAAACTCTCCACTTCTATAGGGATTGCCGTCATTGGATGATCTCTTGAGTGTGGTGGAGGAAGCCGATCTGCGTCCAATACTTCATAACATGCTTCGCATAAATCAAAATCCGGGCAAATGGTGCAATGCCATCTTCGCCGTAGTATAGGAACAGTAGAACAACCGTCACAACAATACTGAACTGAAGATGTAATTGAGTCTTCTTCTATCATGACTTGAGCATTTCCCCCAGAAGTCGCAGCATCAGGGTGGGCAGCGGCTGCAGAAACATTTTCTGCAACATCATCAGTAGCCAACATGGTTTGCTTCGGGAATGGCACCTGAAGCAACCTTGAAGAAATTGCCAGGCTGCAGATAGCATCACAGGAAAACTGTCAATAGTTGAAACTGAACATAACCATAAAAGATCGCACCTGCAAAAAAAAATCACCTGCTTGCAGTCTGAACAGCCTCATTAGGAGAAAATAGGAGTTTCTTTAACATTGCAACAGCAGCTGAAACAGAATGTCCACTTGCATCCTTCCCATGTAGAGCTAAACATTCTGCATAACAGTAGATGAGGTCCACAGAAGATATAACAATATTGTTCATTGTCTGTGTGTCAGGCTGCTCAATCTCCAATATTCCCCATAAAGCTTGCATAAGTCCATCTACCACTTGAGAACCTGTGAAACCAGAAAACATGAATCCCCACTTGACCACAAGGCTCTTGAAAATATTCAAATAAAACAATGCTAAAAAGGATTCCTTCCAAAAGCCCAAGAAACCTTGAATCTTTGACTACTAACGAGCAAAATATGGTGGGACCATCAGCAGCAGAGTGCTCAACACAAACAAATATCAACAACTGGAGCTGTAAAGAACGTGCATAGGCCTACTCCTAGCGGAATGGATAGACATCTATAATAGAGATTTCAGTGAATGCCAACAGTAAAATGGTACTATGATTTGTGCCACTAATACTAGTAGCAACAGGAGGAGGACATAGCAATTGAGGGAAATACAATCATATGCCCCAGGCGAGGTTTAAAGTGGCAAGCTATTGGACCAAGCCAGGCTTAGTAATACTTGTTACGTAGGAAACTAGGGATGGAGCACCTAGGTCGACTACCACAATCACTCATCAAGGAAATACATCAACAACAACAACAAGATTCTAGATGGGACAAATCGTTCATACCATTCGTCTCAAGAAAAGCAGCCAAATTTGACCTCCGATGCAGAGCAATCTTAGAGACTGCACGCATCTGAGCAGTAAACTCCTCAACTATCCAAGCCGCAGTAGAACCACCAACCCCTAACCTTGACAACAGCAAAGCTGTAGATTTTAGCACACCAAGAAGACGCATGCTGTCCTTCACCTGAATGAGTATTTTAATCATTAAACAAAGACAACAACAAAAGAACGCAGAACTATTGAGTAAACCTGCATGCATACAAAAGGAATTGGCACTGATAATAGAGTGACATGAAATAGAAAAAGTACTTGGTAATAAATATCCCTTTTAGGGAAGACAGCCTGCAAGATACGGCAGGCAGAAGACTGCAGTAATAGCTCCCTATCACTTTCAAATATTGTTTCAAGCAGCTGCTTGCACTTGAGCGTGCCTAGCTCCAGTTTCACATCCTCGACTTTTGAGCATCCATGATTCTTGCACAGCAAATACAGCCTTGAAAGTAGCTTGAGCCCATCTGCTAACACCTGTTCCTCGGGAGCTGCTGACTGCATAGACCGGAACTTTTTCCTAGATGTTGTAGCCCATGAGTTACTTCCGAGAACACGAGCCTCCATGTCCAGAACTGCATCCATTTTCTCTTTCCAACCAAACTCATCTTTAGGTCGACCATAGACCTCCAGTGAGTCTAATCTAGGTAATGCTGAGCCATTGAAAGTTGGCCCGACTGAGAGAGTAAATTCCTCATCAGCAAGGAGAGACTCAGCAACAGTAAATGGAATGTCATACCAGCACCGCATGCCCTCATCTAATTTGACCACTCTCTGAAAAATGCTAATATTGGTAGGTATATGATTTGCTGATGTATTTCCGACATGAACACGGATGCCAACCACAACTATATCAGGATTCGAGTTTGACACAGTAACCTGAAAAATACAAGATAGTAGTAAGCTTTAGATTATAAATGAAAATATTTGATTCAAAATCATGCTGTAAACACACCAGAACAGATCGTCAAAAGGCTAAAAACAAGCAGTAGAAACAGACTGCCAACAGCCAGAAATGGGTAAGCAAAACAAGATTTGAAATAGAGAACATAAGTCGAAACCCCATATCACTAGATTTTCCGGACAATTAATGGGGAAGAGTAGATAGAAAGAACTCGAACAAATAGATTATTGCAGTAGAATCGTCCTCAAAATTACAACTGCTTTGTATTTCTTAAACGGACACTATAACTGCTTCATGCTTAGTGTTAACAAAATGAGCCCAAGCCCATATAGCTGACAAATCCAGATACTTTCGGCTACTACTTCCTGAACAAAATATTGTTATTGCTTTCCCCATTTTAGCACAAATGAACAAAGAATATGAGCGATGAGATACCTCAGTCAGATAGTCACCCTGAACAACTATTCTACAAAAAAAACTAATTACAGAGACAATGGCTGTAACCATAACCAGGGCTGGCCAGAAAGACTTAAAACAACAAGACAGCAATCTCAAATGGTCGAAACCCACAAACAAAGGTCCACGATGAATGCTGCTTGTGACAGAGTGATGCAATTGCTCAAAAAGCATACATAAGATCAGAAGCAGAGATCACCAGACAGTTGAGATATACGAAGTGAACGCAAATTACAGTAAATCAAAATCACAACGTCGGCATACCTTAAACCCAGAAGAACTGGGGCTTTCAAGAAACCCATCCTCAGATGCTAAACTTTGCTTAGCTCCTTCGGAGTCGCCATTTCTGACGACATCACCACCCAATTTCACATCAGAACTGATGCAAACTGTCTTCTCAAAGAAATCAAGAGGGAATTCAGGATTTGCGTTTGAGTAAGCTTTATTACTGAGGATATTTGGACCCAACTTTTTTACTTTCTCTGATGTTGCATTTGACCCAGAATCAAGTCCAGCTTGAACATGTGAAAATATCTGAAGGCTGCCATCATCATGCAACACAAGAGTGTGGAACTTGTCCTTGGATATAGGCTTATACGCAGTTGCACCAACCACAGGTGAGTTTGATCCAACAGCATGTCGTATATTCTGGGCAAAGATCTCATGAGCCCCAATAGACACAGCAAGTGCAGAGTTTGATTTCCAAGTTGAAAAGCAAACAAATAGCCCGCTACCAGGAAGCAATTCTTTCCAGTGATGCAACCCAGCTGACCGACGCTTGCCATCTTGTTCATCCTCATAGATTGCAGAGAAATCAGTTAAAGATGTCGCATTGGAATTTAGCCGGCCAACAATTGTACTTCCATCTTGATATGTTACAAAGAGCAATTTATAGGTTGATGAGAAGTGCAGAGACGACCCCATCACAAGTACATCTCTACAGGGAACCTCAACCTTTTCATTCAGTTGTTTGGTCCCAACATTACCTTCCGTTGGCAACTCAAGCTTGAACAAGCTTCCCTGTTCTGAAAGTACAATGAGATAGACCTTTCCCTGAGATGCCACAGAAAGTACTGCATCCACAATCATCTGATCTGGCAAGGTGAAGTAATGCAGAGGACTTATGTTGTCCTGTGATAAATCATAAATCTTAACAAACCTATTAGTCACCACCATCAGTTGCACTTGAGAACCAGGCACCCAGTCAACCCGCCTGATATATGCACCCTGAAGAGCAAGCTCAATGGCTAAACGATCAGTCACCTCACCTCTTGTACTCACAGTGAAAACCTGGCAATCCTCGTAGCCAGCAACAGCAAGATAATTCTCAACCAAAGGATTAAACGCAAGATGTACAATTTCAAAGCGAACTACATTCTTGGACAGAGGCTTAACGTTGGTCTTGTCCGCTGTAACAGGTGCTATGGTGGCTTGTCCAATTAGCTGTCCAACATCAAAGACAGCAACTTTATCACCCTCCCCCACAGCAAGTCGCCCACGATTACTTACACTAAGCAAGGATTTCATGAGAGAACCACTAGCCAGAAGGGATCTAAGCTCCTTTGAATTGGAGTAGTCTGCTTTAATCTTTAGGTCTAAAGATCCGCTTTTGTAAGCCTTTTTCAACTGCAGAAGATCAGGACCAAAGAAAAGCACTTTATCTTCACCTAAGACCAGATTTTTATCCCTAGAAACATTACCATCCCTTCTCTCAGTGATACAAGGCAATAGCAAGTTACAAATCTTAAGCACCTGAGCTTCGAAGTCAAGTTCTTCATAAAGGCGAGGAATTACACCCTGGATGTCTTTCGGGATAGAATGCCTCAGAGAGTTATCTGCTTCCGTAGAGATATCTTCATCTGGATCGGAGTCACTATCCGGCAACTGATCCCCATCCTCAGTGAAAGGCAGTAAAGGTTGAAAGTTACCCACACCTCCAGCAGCAGCTGCAATGCTTCCAGTAAATTTTCTTGGCTTCAAGCACTGGCAAGTGCTGCCTCTTACACCTCCAGCTCCACAATCACAGAAAAAACGGCTGGAGCGGGAGTACACAACACGATGACCTCGATGACACACTTTAGCACAAACAGAGCAACAGCCTTTCGACACAGTCAAATCACATGTATAACAGAAATACCAATGCTGCTCCATGAAATTGCTGCCACTAGACGTAAATGTACAAACTTTGGAAGCAAGGGCCTGTTCACTGCTAGAATCCTCTTCGTCGTCCTTGTCTATGCTAGCTGCCTCTCCATCAGATGTTCCATCATCCTCATCCTCATCTACAGATGCGGCATCACAGTCAAAAGGCACTGATCTGCCATCTTGATTAGCATTAAGGATTAAAGTTTCAGAACTTTTTCTTGAGCTAGTTGGTCTAGAAGCAACAGATCCCACCCCATGAGTACTACCAAACAAGGATTTTCCAGTGCTTTTAGCTGGCATACTCCTGAAGGATCCTGAATCAGTCAGTACAGACTCGAAAAAATTGAAAAGGAACTTCACCCCTTGCAGCTGATGCTCAGCAGCAGCCAACTTCTCCATCAAAGAGAGACTACCCTGCAGCAGTAATCTCATTGAAGCCTCATCTCTCAAGAGTTGAACTACAAAGCCGAAATAAGATTTTGCAGCAAGAATGTCATATGCTTTAAATGCCGTCTCCAACGAAAGAACCAAAGCATCAAACAGATGGCGGTATACATCTTTAGACAGCGAGTCATCTGGAGATACAAGGCACAAGATAAAGCTCATGGCTGACTCTCTGAGAGGCATTGAATTTCCTTTGGCACACATAAGACTCGCAGAATCTTCTGATGGTAGGCCCAGGAGTCTCTTCTCACACCACTTCGAAACACAGCTTATATCCATGCCAAGAAATTTCTTTTGTGTAATCTGTATCACATATGGACGAAGATCTCCAGATAAAACATCAACAAAGAAATTTAGAACTTTAGCATTTACAGATTCGGACTGACAACTGTCTAGAGAATCAATCAGGATGAGTAAATCACCACGCTGTGGTCCACAGATATCAACAATCTGTTGAGGAATGTCTTCAGCACCAAGATAAAACTTGAAAATGTTAACCCCAAAAGGATCTCTGCGAAGACTATCCAATATATCAACAGCTTTCACGACCAGCTGTTCGACCTTAATGTGTTCAATGTTCCCTGAGAGATTGATATCCCTCAGAAAACCTTCAATCTGCTTCATTAAGAACAAGAAGCTATAATCTAGTCCTTCTGCCCCTCTGCATCTATGACATATATCTCCACATTTCGCACTCAAGTTCTGTAAAACCCTATCATATTTGAGCACCGTTACTGAATTTAGGATCTCACGAACCACATTGGGATCTGCAGAAACTTCTTCCTTTGTGTCTCTGACTTTAAAGAGCAGATCAACAAAACATACTATCCCTCTGATGCATAGCACACAAGAAACGAGAGCACTACTAGAAGTTTGAGAGTGCGAGGGGAATCCATGAAGCATGCATTCAGAAAAAACAGTACCTAGTACCCCTGAAGACTTCCTGCTGAGTACGTTGTCAATCCTTGGAAGGAGGTCATAAATAGAGTCAAGCTGCGCATGAACAAGACCGTGCTTCACCAAAATCTCCTCCCTCATACCTTCATCAAATTCATTGTGCTTGAGAAGCAAAAGATGAGAAGAATTCTGCATACATGACTGGCTATCAGCAATGGCGGACAAAAAGGCCTGCTCGTATGCCCCTATATATCTTGCCAAAAGTGAAGATAAACTTTTCAGAAAGATGGGAACTCTGTTAGTATCCAATATCCTAGAGACCAAGGCCTCTGCAAACGCAACAAATTCTGCATCAGATTTGTTCTCTGGCGAAAGAGAATTTACTCCAGTGACAGTATTATTTACACAATAGCTCCTCAAGCCCGTATTGAGTATGGAGAGAACCAGAGAAAGCCACTGCCCACTTCTTAACAAGTTCCAACCAAACTGCTGCACGTCATCACACATGTGCTGAAGCAACTTTATGCAAAGATCCACAAGGTCCACATTGTCATTCAAAAGATCATAAGGACCCTGAAATATATTGCTAAACAGAATGAAAGATTCCATGTCTGAAGTATTAAGACTCTGGTCAGCACTTGAAAGTCCGATCAGACGGTCCAGGGGCAACCCCACACTAGGCATGTCCCAGCAAAGCAGAAACAAGTACCTCTCAACAACCAGATCTTCAACAGCCGCAGCCTTCTCATCCTTCCATAGTCCCAGAATCGGAGATATAACGGTGCATACATCTTTCCAACTGAAAGAGAGACCTACAGCAACAGCATCATCACTACGCAGCCTTGCAGGTATACATTCGAAATCAATAAGGTGATTAAGCAGGTTGCTGATCACAGGCTCTTCCTTACAATATAAACCTATCACATAACCAACAGCCGGAGATACCCAAGACACCGCAGTGTCGCTAAGATGGCGATAATGGGAACCAACAAGCCGGGCTGCATTCAGCTTCGATCTGAAATCCATGAGCAATGATGTTGGGCAAGCATGCGAATTCAACATCATATGACGAAGAATCACAATCACTCGTGAAACTATTAAGGCAAACCATGAGACCAGCAAATTGTCCAATTTGTCAGAACAGGCAGCAAACTTTTTCAGGGTAGAAAAAATGAGCTCTGCTAGTGCCACCTTTTCACTTTCAGAGGACAGATGGAATGCCATAAGAAGAACCTCCACATGAAAGACATTAGGAAGAGAAATGAGGATTTCCTTCACTAAGGGACAATTTTGAGGACAACTTACACATACATCTTTCACTTTTTCAACCATAAAATCCGCAAATTGCCTGTAGATCTTGTTCCTCAAATGGCTGCCAGATGAACCCACTCTACATATTAAGGTGTGAGCAAGCAAGGCAAGAGTTTGATCATTGTAGACAAAAGATCCATTTTCAACCTTCAAAATTTGGTCAACAAGGTAATCTTCCAGCACATCAGAGAGGGCATGGTGGTTGAGTAGACTGTACAACACCTCAAAGCATATCTCATGAGTTTGCTCTGTCCTGCTCTGCTCCTGCACAATTGTGCCACCCTCAAAATCATCAGGATCCAAACTTTGACCACCAACCAATGAGAGCAGAGAATCAATATGATCTCTGCTAATCTTGTTGCAAGCATCCTCATAAATGGAAGCACACCATTCTGGAGCAAAAATGCAGGACTTGAGAAAGATCAATAATTCTGTAGCAGCCTGTATTAACATGTCATAGAACCCAGTAAGTGGATTAACTACTGAAGGAGCCTGCTCATATCCATCAGTTGATCCAACCGAACGACCACCCTCGGAAAAGAGATCCCCAAACAGTGCCTCATCATCATGGCAAACCATACTTTCCAACTCAGAACCACAACTGGGTTTTGCACCACTGGAACTTGATCTCTCAAGCTTTGGCCGCAATTTCACTCCTTCAGAGTGCAAGAACACAAGAAGATGCAGCAGGTTATCCACCCACTGTATTGACTTTGGAAATATTACTTCCAAGAGTTCCTCTATCGTGTAATTCTTCACCAACATAACATTGCCAGCACAAACATGACTAACACCCTTTTCCCCGGAATCAGTAATGGGAAGTGAGAGGTCTGCATCCAGCTCACTTGCCACGTGCAGCTGATGTCCTTGATTCTTCACCTCTCGGATGAGTTTGACAACATAAATAATACAGCGAGGGAAGTAAACCAAAGGAGGCCTTGGATTACTGACTGTCTTGTTATATCTCCAAATTTTAGAATCCAAAACACCAAGTATAGAAGCAAGTATACATGCCTTAATATTTTGAAAGACCCTTTTGCCACAACTAAGAAGCTGCACCAAATATAGAAACTCTTCGAGAATATTAAGTACAACACTCTCATAGTTATTCTCAGAAGCAGCATGGCCAGACACAAACTCAAGCCCCAGTCTAAACAAGTCAGGGAGCACATCAGCAAAAGCAGCAATACTCTGTAATAAAGCAGGATCTACTTCTACATTTGGGACACTCCTTGCAAGATTTCTAAGTAACTTTAATATGTTCAATGCAACAGACAATTTCTTCCGCAAGCTCAAGTCTGCCACCTTTACATCAGATGTTTCTGGAAGCTGGACAAGCTCCTTGCAAAATAAGACCAGGCGATGGATACATCCCAAGTGAACAACGGCCCAATGCTGAGAAGAAAATATCAAATTGTTGAAATCCTGCAGGAAGGTAGACTCTGCAGGTGATTGTGTCAAAATATCAAGCTCCATCTGGTTCGAAGCCAATGTCACAAGAAGTTGATCAACTGGTTTTTCTTCACTTGAACATCTGACACCTTGACGTACAACAGAAAATCCATAATGTTAGAGATGACCAACCCCAAGAGACAGGGAACACAAAGGCATGAGAAGCATACCTTGTAAATTGCATCTGGTGTGCCTCTCAAACGAAGAAACGTCCTCTTCAGAAAGGACAGAAGGCAACCCATCTAGAACGGAGCTCGCTAAGCTGGTCTGTGATGAATCAATCTCATTATACATCTGCCCAAGCAATCCGATTTCTAACAGCTTCACTGCACCATTCTGAGACCCATATGAAAAGACAAAGATTAAGGTAAGAGCTTCGTCCACAGTGAGAAAGAAAGTCAATGCATTGTCTATTTAACTACTTGATATAAACAATATCCAGATATGGAAATGTAACGTGCACTATTGCTATATGCCTATAACATGACAGATAATAAAACATAATAAGAAGCGACTACAAGGCACAAAAGAACAAGTATCATCAACTTCAGAAGACTGGGGGTATCCAGACGTAATATATAAATGAGATAACAGGCATAGAAAATGCTAGTCAAAATTCAGTATAAGGACAGATCACAAAAAGTACAAGCAAAGAACCAATGAAAGCCAGTCAGTAGAACATTAGTGAGTTACAGACCAAAATGACCCGCCAAAAGAGCTCCAAATTACACTCCTTAAACAAATTGATTTCCCTACCTATAATAAGCAACGCCTCTACACTACATAAAAGAGAAAGTTCCAAATGCAATCTTTCCCCACTTGATATTCTTCCGCTCAGTGTGCCCCCAAAAGGCCAAAATTAACACATCTCACCCACTTCATCACAAAAAGACAGTGAGAAATAACTCTCTTGCTCTCAAAAAGAATTCACACTACTACAATATTCCTTATTTGTGATATGTAAAAAGGAAGAATCCACCAGAATAGTTTTACTTGTTTATCCTACATATACGATGACGATACTTATTGGGGTCACCAACTTCATACACGAGGAAAAGGTATATTACTATACACATAGCTAAAATGAAATCATAATGGTGGGTATAGTAATCGTGCATGCACAGGATCTTATATAAAGAATATCTCTCAAATAGATCTAGAATACCCCATACATTGTATACTAATTGAGAAGTCTACTTTACTAGAGAAAGATGGTGTTCCAGCAGCGCAATCCAATATTCACTTCTGACTTTTCTCCAGGACTAAGCAAAATACACGCTACAGATCATTCACACAAACAAAATAGAATACCAATTCTAATCATTGCGCAGTAGCAGAACAAATTGCATATGCAAAATATGAATCAAAAGCACTTAGCAACTGGCAACAAATAAATCTAGAACGATCATTTACTTTCCGCAAACTGTATCTAACACAGAAGAATCTGCTTCCCGAGAAAAGTATCGTGTTTAAACAGCGTCTCTCACTATTCACTTTAACAAGTGGTCCACTATCACAGTGCATGGTCATATTACTGGTGATCGAATCATTCAAAGAATTGCTCGAGTCTTACGCATTTCACGAGGTAACAGTTCTTTCAGAAATTACTAAGGATCTTTCAATCATCTCCACACTAAAAGAACACATATATTCATATCTTCCACCATGTTCTCTAAGAGGGTGTTTTTACAAAAACAGTATATTTGGTACTTTTTGTCAAATTTGGAGCCTAATAGTATATTTGCCAACCCAATATGCTAATGTGGGTGTTTAGTATAAGGCATATTGTAACAGACAGAATTTTCAAAGGGTATTAGCATATTGTGGTCCAAAGACAACTCTCACCATAAAAAAGACTTGCACATGTCATATGGTAATTGTCTAAGAAAGGCCAACTAAGTCATTTTACACAACCTGCAAAATACCAAACACTCGTACAGAAACCTGCAGCTCAAACCTACTTAAAAAGCATGCTAATTGAACCTGCTAACTCGACATACTATATGCTATGTGCAAACTCCTCATCGCCAAATAAGGCCTAAGTTTCATTTATATGATACCCCCAAGGTGAACCAAACACTTTTTTTCGGACGCCACACACCTTTTATTTCCCTTTAATCCAATCGCAAGAAATTTCATTAATCACGGAACAGCCATGACACTTTCATCACCTAGTACAACATAGTAGCGTAATGACTTGCATAAGCGAAACTCTAACAACTGCACTCGTAACTACACGAAATGACTATATTTTTCTTAAGTGCTAATTTCATTAATCACGGAACAGCCATGACACTTTCATCACCTAGTACAACATAGTAGCGTAATGACTTGCATAAGCGAAACTCTAACAACTGCACTCGCAACTACACGAAATGACTATATTTTTCTTAAGTGCTCTCTACACGATCCTAATTTCCAAGACATGAATTTACTAACCTAGCTAAAATCGCTATCAATTGCACAAAAATACTAATATTGCGTCCAAGTAACTACATAAAACACGATATGATTCATAAGACAGTAAACGTGATTAATTACTGAACAACCACTGCATTTTCACGTCAACAAAGGAACAGAACTTCAATTCTAACATAACTTAGTAGCATAATCAAACAAACTGCGAAACACAGACAAAAAGCGTTCAATCTACAACGCTAAAATGTTCCAAAATGTGCATTTCAAGCTTCAAAATACGAAACAAATAAACACAAATGCAAACATATCTTTAATTTCTGAGTAGCCACTACATTTTCACATCAACAAAGGAATTAAACTTCAATTCTAACATAACTTCGTAGCATAATCAAACAAACTGTGAAAGACGGACAAAAAGCGTTCCATCTACAACACTAAAATGTTCCAAAATGCGCATTTCAGGCTTCAAATAAGAAAAAAAGTACATAAACTACAATATGATTCTTTAGACAGTAAACTACGGAACAATCTCGACATTTTCGCATCAACTAAGTGATAATACTTCAATTCTAACATAATCTACTAGCATAATCAAACAAACTGCGAAACACGACAAAAAAGCGATCAATCTACAATGCTATGATGTTCTAAAACGCGCATTTCAGACTTCAAATTACGAAACAAGTTAACAAAACTCGAAAATTCCGTAAAAATCGAGCTCCCGAACCTGCAAGCTCAAATCATCGCCGTCAATCCTCAACTTCTCCAAGCAACACAAAGCGAACGCCACCGACTGGTGCAACGTCGCCACGACCACCGCCTCCACCTGCTCAACTACACAAATTCCACACAAACAACATAAAATCAGATCAACAACCACAAAATCAACCTAAATTAGCAATCAAGCTGAGCAACAAACTACCGGAAAGCGATCGCGCAGCGGAAACGAACAAAACCGCGAAAGAACAAACGGACTGAATCTGCGATTGACTCCAACACTCAATCCCTAACTTCCTACCACCCTCCTCGCCATCCTCGTCACCCTCGATCGGTTCCGAGGCGTACTTGAGGAGGTAATAGAGCTGTTTTAACCCGGACCTGACCGAACCGGACCGTAATTTCTTACAGAGATCATCGGAATTGCTGTAGTGAGCTACTGATGATGATAGTGATGGTGATGGTGATGGTGATGG
>CAAKMY010093709.1:0-23946 GCA_901111285.1 Corrigiola litoralis | reverse complement strand
TCGGACTTCGGACTCCAAACCCTCAAGTCCAAATCCAAACCGAAATATTTCGGACTTGGTTTTTTGGGTCCGAAACCAAACCGAACTCCAAAAAGTCCAAACCAAATAGCTAATTCGGTTTGGATCGGTTCGGACTTTGGACTTAGTCCAAATAACTTTCACCCATAAAGATTGCTGCCTCACAAACATAAACGAAAAGAACATATGCCAGTGATGCTATTAAGAAATATCAACCCGTCAGAAGGATTGTGTAATGGGACCTGCTTGATCATCACAATTTTGAGGGATTTATCATTCAAGCGAGAATGCACCAAAAAAATCATTCAAGCGAGAATCAAAATTGGTTCCAAACTTGGACGAGAAGTATTGATAGAGGATGGTCATGACATTGCCCGGAGGCAAGATACCATTACACTTAAGATAAGACAATATCCATTACAACTGTGTTATGCTATGACGATAAAAGCCAAGGGCAATCGTTGATGTATTGGTGTCTTTTTACCAAAGCTTGTATTCAGTCATGGTCAGCTATACGTTCACGTCCTGCAAAAACTATTGTATAATACATCCAATCTATTATTTATCTTTTAATTTGAATGAAGGAAATATTAATATTTTGCTATTCTATATATTAAAATAATCGAAATATGAACATAACTGTTGAGAATGTACATGCTTTACAACTAGTAAACTACTAACCTAGTTAATCAATATCTTGATATCAATAATCAGACATAGGCCTTGTTTAGCTTAATTGCTTCAAGCATCTATATTGCGTATCATAAAGGTGACTTCTCCATGAGGAGCAGAAGAGATAAGATGTCAATAATCTGGCTACAACTAGGACTTACTAATCATATATGCATCTTTCGCATTCCAAAAGAAGGAAGCTGCCTAATTAGATTGTGACATATACAAGCATAGTAGTTGACTCTACCCACTAAGACTTAGTGAACATGTTTGGATATCCCTTCTCCTTGATGTATAATCATTGTACTGTCTACCCCGTAGTTTGGATATCATGGAAAAAGGGAGAAAAGCTTAGTATCAAAGCGAGCCCACCGGATCCTCAGATTAACAGCATTATGATGCCACTAAACTATACTCCCAATCCTACAGCCCTCTAGCTCCTCATCAGATACATACTGAATACTATCTGTATTAACCACAGGGTAGAATCTGTTTTCCTTTGAAGATAGTTCTGCGCCTGTGTTTCGGGGGATGGGTCTACAAGGACTGTTGGAAGAAAAAGTGGTAGCAAGATTACAAAAACTTTCCTAAAGGTCTTAACTCCCTGGGCAAGTCCTCATAATTTCCAGCATTTACATCTGACAGATAAAATGGCCTCTTCCGATCTTTCCACAGAACGCTCTCGGCTACATGCTCCTTGCTTGGGGTCAGCATTACAAAGTTCGGGTCAGCCCTTTCATAGCTGTAAATAAAAAGGCAAGTTAAAGAGCTGCAGAATACTAAAAGAACAGCCAAAACAGCAGAGGCAAACCCAAGCGAAACTTTTTAAGGAAAATGGTGTGGCTTATTTAATTGCAACAGTAACCAATAGCATTGACATCATTCATACACATGAAGGAGAACGTCATGATAGATACCTGGCTTCCCTGAGATTTTCCACTCGAATGCCAAATCCAAAAGATGTATTTCCAACTTTATGATCTCTTGTAGCTACAGAATCACAATGGCAGTATGACAGATTAATCAATGTCTAATAGAAAATTTAGACACCATAACCATAGATGCAGGTCACAGGAAATGTTCATGGTAACACAAGAAAATCAAGAACATCATAATAAAATGTCCCAAAGACGTACAGAATCAATATGACTTAGTGCTGACATGCATACGGTCACTACTTCAGTTTTGCTGTTGCATATTTAAGGAAATTGATGCCATATACAATAGATATAATAGTAAAAATAAAATCATATGGCAAAAATGTTGTATACAGACAGCCAGGTCAAATTAACATCTAGGTTTAAGGCTGATAAATTCTAACAATCATCAAACAAGATAACTTAATATTTGACCTTACTGTCAAATGTCAACCGACCACCAGAAAGAAACCCTGTGCACTTATCCCCAGCCCCCAGAGCAGTCGAGCAAGAGTCTAATTTCTTCGTTAATCATCAAACAAAGATAGCCAAAAAGCAACCTAACATGTCCCACATGGCAGCCAACCATTAACATTAGAGCACACAAGTGCAGCACATGTTCAGCAATGGTCCCATTAATGAAAGATGTATCACCAATCTTAAGGTGAATAGGTTGTCGAAAGTGATAGTAGTAGGCTACATTTTCTTCTTCTTGTTTAGTTTTTCTTTCTTGATGTTTTCCTCTTTCAATTGTCCTAGTGGACTGGGGCCCTGGGGGTTAAGGACGGGGAGGTTGACATGGGACGAGATAAGTCATAACAGAAACACCAACATATACAGCTAGGCTGTAGCCATAAACACGCATGGAGTAGACTGACCAACTTCCCGAAAAAAATATTGCCTTTGCAAGTATATTCTACCCTATTTTTTAAGGCAGATGTTAAGACTGACCCACTGATTATTATCATTAAGCTGATACGCTTATTATTAACCGCTCTAAGTTCCTATAAATAAAAAACTAATAATAAAATAAAGAAACCATCTTTATCACCTGCTTCCACACCCATGTATTTGTATGGTTGAAATGATTTCATAGTTACTAATTAACAAACGTTCAATTATAAAAACACTAAAACAATCAAGAAGAGAACAAAAAGAACAAGAAACACATTTAACCAAAAGAGACATCAATAAATGCAGGTACCTGATACGCTAAAAGTAAAAGAAGGCTTCCACCATGACTTAAATGCTAATGACAAGGTAGAACTGAGAGGCCCCGCCTTCCCCTGCATCATCAGCAGATCATAAGATGACCGAGGGACATAATCTCTCGCAAAGACACAGGAGTGGTTCTATAATTTACCTTCAACATGAAATTTTTGTTTGCCTGCCAAGACGCTGCTACTTGACATGAGGATTCTGGGTATTTACTTGTTTTGTCAGTATCTTCCAATCTGCAAAAGGAACAGTAATAAAAAAATTAAGTTATGTCCATTACCAAGACTACCGAGTTCCTCATTAGGTTACCTGGTCTTCAGTTCGAAGCCAAAATCAAGATAATTTGTTATCCCGATTATTTCATTTTCTTCAAAAGGATTCTGCACCTGCTCAATAAGAGCAATACAAAGGTCAGCGAGAACAAAAGAGAATGACTAGCTGTGAAGCTCACGAAAAAGACCGTCAAAAGAAGGAACGACAAAAGAGATGGAAAGAAAACGAGCATACCCTTCTTTGAACCACAACATGTTGGTAGAATGATGCAATGAACTGCAATTGATGAAATTAGTTCATGAGAAGCCATAAGACTATCAAGCAACAAAATTTATTTCTAAAGTGCTCAGGAGTTACGGAAATCAGCAAAGAACAAACTTGATGCCCAAAGAGTTAAAAGCTGTGAGGAAATCTGTCCAAACTTGAAAGAAGAAAATTGATGCACAATGAACAGAAACTACACTGAATCATAATGCAACCCAGAAAGTTTGTTTATTTAAATAAACTTTCCAAACGACACACCCAGGAATTCAAATGACAACCGAAAAAATTGATAGAAATAGCTTTCTGAACAACAAATACTGTACAGGAGAAACATAACTTGTTTCTAACAGATGATGGAGCCCTCTTGTTCGAATGGACTTTTGCTCAAGTAAATGACAGATAAACAAGAGTAAGGAGTATCTTTAACCAAATGCCCTAACTTTCCGAAAAATTGTTGGTGAGCTTTAGCCTGCACCTCATCCCCCTCTATCTCCCAATTAATACCTCTCCTCATGAAGTAAATATTCACTGGTAACATATGTTGTTAGTGGTGTCTAGCTTTTCTGTATTTTTTTCTTATTCTTTCCCCCATTGGAAGGGCAGGGGAGCCGGGGAGGAAGAAGACACACCTCAGAGCAGATGAGTTTTTGGTCTAGATGATTACAGAGAGTTCCAAGGGCTGTGAATAATGAAGTACTAAATTAAGAAATAATTATACCAAAGCACAAAGAACAAAAGCTGGTAGATCCTTTCATAAATCTTCCTCGTCTCAAAATTATTGTCTTCTATGGTTTATTTCACAATTCACACTATAAACAAATTTGATTATGCATTTTTTTTTATTTAATTATGTTGATATACTCATAATACAATACCAAATGACCATTAGGTGGTTACATCAAATACCCCAACTAGAATAGCATCAAATGACCCCAAAATTTACGAACTTAAGTTGATCAAATAGTAGTACTTCGTGAATAAAAAACTACCAAACTGACTAGGCAGTGTTAAATAGAAAGTAGCCTATAGTTTCGGGACGCAAAAGGAAGCTACTGTTACCAATTGTTTCGAAGCAAAGCAGAGGTGTAATATAATTAAGTTTGACACTTAGACTGCTCTTAAGCCAAGTCCATCACATGGGATTCAATTTAGTTTGAGATATTAACAGATTTGCTTTACTAAAAGTCTAAAGAACGTTTAAAGCAACTTTATATATTGCCATGTAACATGATGATTCAGATAAATAAAGATATGTTGTATATAAATACATGCAAAGGAGAAAAAAAAGGAAATTTTGCTTCAGATTATATCAACTATCAGCTATTCAGTTATAGCTGGCATGTGATGAATAATAAAAATCGAGTAGTTTGTGAAACTAATACAAACCGCCAACATTTTTGCGTTAAGTGATACACAAACACCGGCAGTGAGTATATTTTTCAGACTGAACTTTTGAAAATAAAGATAGAGAAAACCTACATGTGGAATTCTATAAAAACAAATTAATGAAGTTAATTAACAAATCCGAAAAATCATTTCGGAAATCACCGGTGAGCTATAATATCTTGACTATATCAGCCCATAGGTAGCACAGTTTTATACAAATTTAATAATCTGTATTTTGCTCCGCATACTGGCTTAGTAGCTATAGCTTGTAACTCCGTCCATCTCATTTTGTTGGCCATGTTTTGACTTTGTGGTCAGATTCAAAAATATTCGACCAATAGTTTATACAGATATATTTGTTTTGCAACACAAAATATAATTTCATTAGAATAGTCTATCAAAATACATAAATGATGTAACCTTGTGATTTTCACTAACATCTGATGTAAATAAGTGAAGGTCAAATTTTGGTCTAGGCGGCTGTAAAGAGTAAACTTCCTCAAACACAATGAGACAAAGAAGCATTTAAGCAGAAAAGATTATAATCACATTCATACCTAAGTCATATTATAACATGATGTTTCTAAGTCAATTTGAAGACCAAGCTCATGGAATGTTTCATCTTACATAATCAGTTAAAATAAAGAAAAGTTAATTGACCAATGAAAAATTTATCTCATTATTCTCACATTAACCACACAACAACCACCAACCAACCTTAATCACATCATATTGGATCATCCAGCATGAACTAGTAGAAGGACTCGTCGGAGAACACGAGGGGGGGGGGGTGTGGAGGGGGCGGAGAGGGAGGTAATACTAATAAAATAATTAACCCACACTCACTCACAATTACTAATATAGATTTGAAGACCAAGCTCATGGAATGTTTGATCTTACATAATCACTTAAAATAAAGAAAAGTTAATTGACCAATGAAAAATTTATCTCATTATTCTCACATTAACCACACAACAACCACCAACCAACCTTAATCACATCATATTAGATCAGCCAACATGAACTAGTAGAAGGACTCGTCGGAGAACACAAGGAGGGGGGGGGGGTGTGGAGGGGGCGGACAGGGAGGTAATACTAATAGAATAATAAACCCACACTCACTCACAATTACTAATATAGATTGTGTCCCTTCATTCTGCCCTATGTGACGCCATACTCTCATCAATGTCAAGTAAATCCATATAGTACTCAACTACCCTTAAACATATCATTTTTGATTTACCTCTACCTCTCTTTACTTGCACATCCCTCCACTGCTCCACTCTTCTTACGGGTGCATCAACCAATTAGGGATTAATATTCCATAACATAAAAATACATTTGGGATTGATTCAAAGAGGCTTTGGCTCTGGCATGATATTATATTAACGGCAACTCCTTGTACCCCATTGGATTTATTACATTTCTTCTTATTGTCCTATTGGATCACTACACTTCTGTTTTAGGCAAAATCTGACCCACTAATATGACAAAATTACCATCATACACTTGATAAATTTACACCATATGAGTGTGAGACCTAGACTGTTAGTGATAATAGATGTAATTTGGACACATATCCCACTCACTCCTAAAATCTGGGTCCAAAAGCAAATGTAATAAATCTAGTGTGATGAAGGGAGCACCTTTTTTCCTATCAAGTGGAGAATTAGCATTCTAACAACAATATGCATCTACAAGCCTCTCTTCGATAAAAAATCACCAAGTATAATTCGCGTTCTATATTGACAATAAAGGTAGAAACTATAGCAATAAGTAATTAAGAACAACAATACACTGAACATAATATTTTCCAAACCTGATTACTATTGGCAAGTTCGAGGCCAAAGTTGAAAGAAGGGCTTAATGGGCTGCCTGACCCCAATCCATAGCCAATTGCAGCACTCCAGTTCTTCGGATTTTTAAATTTTGTAATATCTTTAGTTCCATCTGACAACAATTTATATATAATACTCTCATCAGCAATACAATATATCTGGACAGTGCTATGCCATGTATAACATTAAACATACCAAATGAAACCTAAGTAACTGATTCTCTACTAATCCTAACAATTTATCGGCAAAAGTCATCAGCATTCCCAGTTATCAAACCGTTGCTCAACGATAACTTGAGGTAAACCAACTAAATCTTCACCCGAGTGACTTGAACATAAAAATAAGGCACCATCCTATAATTACACTGAAGGATGAAACAGACAATAATCCAGTAACTATCCCTTAAGCTAAGGAAATTACTGAATATTCATCAGAATAAAATTGCATGGCAAAAAAATATTGCAGTACAAAAGTCCATGGCACATCAGATCCATTTATTTGAAAAATCACCTCATAGACGTACTAAGGAAAACCTAAATTGGTCTTTACACTATGATAGAGTTATGGTGGTACATAAGAGAGCCAGCTTGATTTCCAGTAGCTCCATAAGGTGCAACACTTCTGTACAACATCATGAAACCTTCACAATAATGTGACAGCTACAAGGAGTTCCAAGTATAACTAATTAAGTGATTATTTGCAATGTCATTTCAGCCTATACTAACTAAATTTGGAGCTGTTCATAACTTCATATAGTGCCAACTGTACTCTTTTTTTATTGTTCAAACTGCCAACATTACTTTTAAGATACATTACTTAGAAAGAAGCTCATTGTTTGTTTATTTTTTCTCCACAGACTACTCCAAAGCCATATTTATCTCTCCCTTAGCAAGAAGCCCAAAAAGTGACTGTTATTTTTGTTATTTACTAGAATAATAGAATGCCAGGAAGGAAAGAGAACAAGAAGTCCACTAAAATTCAGAACTACAACGCGCTCCAATTTTGTTGCAGCATGGTCAGCGGGAGTCTTTGAAATACTTTAGGCAACAAAGGTGCTAAGAATATAATCTGTCTCTTAATTTAATCCAGAGGATGGTAAATCTCCAAAGAAAATGCAAAATTCCACTCTAACCAAATGCACCATAAAATAGCCAAGACCATGCATTATCACAACGTCGCCATTAATTTTCTACAGCCCAGATAATCAATTCCAAGAAAGTAAACCACCAAACCAGGACAACCACAATCTCCTGATAGTCTGCAGAAAATCTTGTCCAAGACCATCCAATTTTTTAAGTTAAAACTAGACCATCTTAAAATGGTCACTTTTTAGCTTAACATAGTCATTCTTTTAAAAGTGTTGATATCAAATTTAATTCAACTTGTGACTTGCTCTACTTATATGTCAAAATAGACCATCTCTTTCATTAATTTGTAAAAACATTTCAGCGAAAATTTATCAACTTGATTACAATAAAGTTAGCAATCTTCATGAACATCACACAAAGATTTGAACCAAGAGTAACCCTTGTGCAATGCCAGCAAAGATTGTTATAAGTATCCGTTCTTCCAAACACCATATAGTCCAACAAAAAGCCCTTATTTCAAAGGAGCCTTTATACACCAAGTCCCATCCAAAATGAGACTCAAAGAAGAACAGGCTTGGTCAAACACCTCATAAAGGAATTGTAGGAAAAGATCCCGGAAGTATCTGCCCTCCACAGTCGGGCATCACTATGTTTTCATTTATGAACAGTGTGCCAGTGTCCAAGATGTCAATCAAGGAAGTAAGCTCACCCTACTCATGAGAAGACCTGCGTAATTGAAGATTCAACGAATTCCCCTCTTTACAACATAAAGGTAGGACCGTTTTGTTATAAATAGTGGAAAGTCTATAGCATAGGCATTCATAGTAGAAAGATTGGGGCGGGTATGAGGGACCAAGGTAGAAAGCCATACATCACCTATCCACAAATCCTCCCAAAATCAGATCATGTCATAATTACACACCTCATATGAAATCCAGGCTAGGAACTGTTGTGAAAGCTGGGAAACGAATTTGTGACTATAATTATTCAAAACCTACCATCAAAGAGGTGCAAGGACCTTAAGCCTCCGTCTTTACCTGCAATCCACTCTCCACAGGAAACATTATCCAGACCAATGGCAAAGGCAGATCGGTAAGGTTTTTGGATTTCTTTGTGATTAAGGCATTGTTGTTGTTAAAAAAAAAAAAAAAGAAAGAAAGAAAGAATGAATGAAAAGCCAATGAGGTACTACGTAGTGGAGTTCACCCCACTTATACCTATTGTAACCTTATGAAATGAAGAAGAGGGGAAAACACAACTGAAATGAGTATGATCAATGAACTCTTAGTAATAGGGGCCAACTGGATATGGCTTGGGTTTAGATATGCCATTGTGCTCGAGCACTTCTCACATGAAATCATCAACATAGGACTGTGAGCTGAGGTAGAGGAAGCATGGAACAAAGTAATTAGACATCAAACAATTATAAGCAGAGTGTTAGAGATTTATAGTCTATTGATTTTGGTCCAGGCCAGTTTTATATTTCATATAGAGTATAGTTGCATACAGTCCTTTGCTAAAGCTGTTGGCCTCTTGACCGTCTTACTACACAGACATTCAACTCTACTACACATGTTTGGCTTTCTCCACTACTGAAGTGCTTATGACCTATACACTAGCATGACAAAGTCATGACGCATTGTACTCATGGAGAAAATGTAGAACCATAAAAAAACACAATAAATTATAAAAAGACAGGCGGATATGCCCTTTGACGCTGAAATTCAAAAGTTTAATATAAATGGAGTAACTGCAAGACAAGAAGGGTGCAAGAAGTCCTCCAGCTCTAGCATCCTACTGATAGCACATGGAGATATAATAATTCCCAGGCAAAGGAATAGAAGTAGGCTTTTTTAACAACTTTTTGAAGGACATATATATCTCCTTTGACCAAGTTGTATAGGGAATTTTGGTTTAGAAACAGAAAATTTATGAGGTCAAATATACAGAGGAATTTGACACTTGTAGAAAGCTCTTATGATAAGAAACAAGTACCAGTGACCTTTGACTAACTCATCGGAAAAAACAGGAAGCAGGAGGAACTAGGCCTGCCAAACACTGCAGAAGGATTCACAGTATGACATGAGATCATTAATGAATGCCTACCCCTTTAATATTGCACACAAACTGTTTAGCATCTGGAATCAAAAAGATCAGATAAAGAAATCGGAGGAGGAAGTCCGAACTAATATTCTAATCGGTACATAACAGAGATTTAGCTAAGCTTTGATAACAATCTCATGATTAAACAATGTTCTACATTTTAATAGATTCAGAACACCAGATTACAAGTTCTTCTTTCCTTGTAAAACCCATGAGGTTTAATAGGGGAGAATAATGCTGATCACGAGAAAAGTTATAAGAAGGATAGAGTACAAGGCTCACCATTTAAAAATACTAAGGGTCACTCGACTTCTCTACTTGGCAAAACTAGCTGAATACGTACCTCAAACTAAACAGGTAGGGGAAAGCTATTAGGTAACAGAAAACTAATAAGGCAGCTACAAATTGATCAGGTATCTTTATATTCAGGTTGCTGGAGTAGTCTTTCATTTCAAATCCCTTTTAGGTGCCTGAGAATTATTTCAACTGCCTCCACTAAGCAGACTTATTTTATTAAGTAACTGAATGGCTTACAGAACACAGCCTTAACTATTTTGGCACCGTGTTTTTGGTGGTTCACCGTATATTTGTACTTTTAAGATAACTTAACTTATTTGTGATTATTTTGAGGGAGCCTAGATCCTAAACTATAAGTTTACTAGATTAGGAAAGTTTATTCTGGCAATATTAGGCCATAGGGATTACATTCTGTTTTCAGAGTAGCACTTACATAGTAAACTCCCAATAATGAATCAGCCAATAGTCTATCATAGAGAAGGGGGGAGGGGAGGTGGGACATAAACCTATATGTAATTGATTCTAACATATACAACATTTATAGGCTCAAATGCTAGCTACTTTCCTTACTAAGGAATATTTCATAGTGGAACTTCTGCAAATTCTTACAATCACGTGAAAAATGCCTGAACTTGCATTCTCAATAAAGTGGTGAAAGAAAATGCCCTAATGCAAATTTTCACATAGTACAATCAACATCCAAGCCAATTCATGTAACATCTTGAAAATGCTGCTTCTACGGCACAAACCCGCACAGAAAGCTAACTTAGTTACTAAAAATAGTAGTCACTAACATATTGAAAGAGTCTGATGCATAAATACTTACACAGTGGTTCAAATTGCACCCCAGCACTTAGTCTTCCCATCTTGCTGACTAACCAAGCACTTTTAGGGAACTCATTAGACTCTGCAGAACAGATAATACATTTAGAATGTAATACTTTTTCATTCAGTACAAGAGATATCCTCAGATATAACAAGGACCTAGATAATATCATCAACATAATCAGTGAAGCAAAAAAAATTTCAAAGAACTCTAGCTGTTCAGACATGCATTGAGAACATGTAATGCTTTAAAAGATCCTTCCGATGAATACGTTACGGTACCAAGCACAGAACTCTTCAAACAAACATGAGTTATGATAAACAAGACACCAAAGCATAGGCTTCCACTAGCCACGAAATATGAGAAGCCATTTTGACTAATGAACAGAATACTGAGAATTTAAATCACGTACTAGGGAAAGGTGTAACAGTCACTCCATATGAAAGATTTCCTGATCCGTATCTCAATCCCATGATACCATAATCTTCAGGAGATACCCTGCACCACCAGCCAGTCTAAGAACAATATATAGTAATCAACATGATTCTAATAGATCCTCTTATCCTCCAATTCAGATATACCTTTTCTTTGATATCAACGGAATAATGCCAAAAGCTCCAAGTCCATATTTAGGATAATATGCACATGACCGCATCCGTAGAACCCTATGGAAACACACAAAGTGTAAGGAGGAGATGTGTTTCTTGGTTTTGAAGAGAAGCATAAAAACATTTACAAAAGAAAAAACTTATTAAGTAACAAAAAAGTGTAGGAAGACAAGGAGTCTTCCATTCTTCCTTCAAAAGTAATTACAAAAGGGCTGGATTCCTCTGAAGTAGAATTAAAAGAGTGCCCTTAAAAGAACAACAAGACTTAGCCCAAAAAGAAGCTAAATAGACTACCAGCCCCAAAAATACTCCATGGAATCCTTATTTTCTGAAAATAATCGAGAATTACATTCAATCCAAATAAATCAAATTGCAGCTAACAACACACACTCCAAAAGCAACCTCCTCTTTACTTCCACCGAACCCAACATAATCCCCATGTAAAAAAGCCATCATAGGAGGACAAACTTACTCCTTACTGAAACCCATCAGCTCTATCCACATTGCAAAAGCGACAACTCAATGAAGAAATCGATTATAAACGGATTCACAACTCTTCATACACAAGACACACATGTTTTGTTAAAAAGCGGTGCTCGGTCTTCAATGTTGTAACATGTCATGAGTAATTCTCTCGAGGACCATAGTTTAGCAAAAAGCATGCACCTTTAGAGGTACCTTAGCTTTCCAAATACCACTCAAAATCTTTCTCAGAGGAAAAGGTGTTGGTTGGGTCAAAGAACCTACAAAGGACCTACAACTCAAAGCACCCGAAGGATCTGATTTCAAAACTCTAGCATCCCCAACCTCCACTAAAAGCACATTCTCCAGAATGTCAATCAAGCCTGTAAACTCACTCATCTCCCAATATTCTGGGGGGCTCCTTAGGTGAAGATCTCAAGAATTCTCCACATAGAAAGTTGATATTGTTGCATTATGCAGAGTAGAAAGTCCATAAAGATGCAAAAAGTATACAACGAACGACGCATTAGTTCTCCAGGTATCTTCCCACTCTACCTTACATGAAGTCAAGGGTAGAAGACGCTTAAAAATTAAGAAAATGAACTTCCAAGGGGAAACATGAGTACTAGAACACCTTATCAAGGAGTCTCATGGATTAATGTCAAAAAGGAAGTATTCCCCAAAGGAAAACGTCATAACCATTTACCTAGAAAAGCTACTTTTTCTGCAACAAACGACCAAAAACCCGATCCTTCGGACTTTTCTCCAAAGCTACATTTTTCGAACAATTTTTTTAACCCCTCAAAAAGCACTTTGCGAAGTTGAGAAAGTACCAGGCAGAAATGAACCAAGCCGCAATGCATGCACCTTTGTCTGAATCTTATAAAAGGCTAGACAGTAAACTCATAGGTCGAAAATCTAACACCTTGACGGACCTGTCCTTTTTGCCAAATCGAGTTTTAAAAAATTAGACTTGATACTCTTACAAATAGTCCCATTGTGAAGACAGTCATAAAATACAGCCAGGAGGTCATCTTTGAACACATCCAAACAATCTTCGAAAAAAGTCATCATAAACCCATCTGGTCCAGGTGACTAATCTCTCTAAATAACAAACACAGCATCTAATCCATTACGAGTTCAATATATAGGAGTGTTATTCCGTGAAATAACTCGAATTTGAAATCATTCACTTGCCACTATTCATCATGTCAAGACGGAATTCCGATTTGTTCTTGAAGGTGATCAAAAACATTCGACGAAAACCGGGCATACATTCGAGAGAGAGAAGGATTAGTCAAACTGTCTTTCAAGCCACTGTTCGTCATGACCATTGATTGGAGACCAAAACAGACCCTCAATTTGCGGACGATCAAAACTCTCCTCGAAGAACAACTTATGATAGAAATCAGTAACTTCTGAATAAATAGCACTCTCATCCGTCAAAACCTCACCAGCACTAAATTCAACTTCACTGATGTGATTCCGTCATTGACAACCATTAGACATCTTAACAAACATCTGGAATTTCCCCATCATTAGCCCAATGCATTCATATGCTGATGTTGATGTTATTTCTCTATCAACATCACCTCGTCCACTTCATTCTGAATTTCTAAGTCTTTGCCTCAGAAGTCCCTCCTCCTCCATTCACTAAGTTCACAACCCATCTTTCAGAATCTCATTTTTTCTGCAGTCACATTCGCGAAAGACTCCTTATTCCAGAACTTCAGCTTTAATTTAACATATCTAAGCTTTTTCATAAAGCGAAAAGCAGCCCGTCCCTCCACATTGAACTCCCCCACCCCCATTCAGAAATCCTTGATCAAATCGTGGCGCGCAGTCCACACAGCAGGCAGCTATGAAGCAACACGGAATAATGATCGGAACAAGGCCATGCAAGGATCTCCTGGCTGATGTTAGAGAAATCATCACCAACATCATTAAGATTATCAAAACAATCAATACAAGAAGATGCCTGACACTGTCCAACAACAGACAAGCAAACTTCCCATTTCCAAGTGGACTGTCCTGTAATTCAATATCTCGCATAAACATGTCAAAATCCTGCATAGCTAAAGAGGATACATGAGAAGACATCCGTTCATCGCGAAAACAAGCAATGTTGATATTACCTCCCAACTTTGGAAAGAAAAACCCAGCTAAAGCACCAAGCTCCTCCCAAAAGAGACCACTAACAGCTTGCATACAAGGCCATAGACCAAATTAAACCGAATATTAATCACCCCTACCCTTGACACTAAGCAGAACAGTCACAAAATAGACCCAAAATGAGCCTCTATTTTGTTTGCGAATCTAGTATCCCATATAACCAGGATACCCCCAGAAGCACCAACACCAGACAGAAAAATCTCAATTATAATGGGACTCCCATATACTAGAATGAATAGCATATCAGTACTATCGACCTTTGTTTCCTGAAGAAACACCATAAACATAGACGCTTTGCACAAGACTTCCTTCACCAATCTCCACTCTTCCAGACCCCCTTACCATTCACATCCAGCTTAGATCCTTCATCTGGACTCTGTAGACGAGGTATCCTTGAACTTCTTACATCACAACTCACACTAGATTAAAGATTTTTCAACTCTATCGCATCAAACTCGTCAGATGTAGAAAACATCTTACAGAACTGTAAATGAATTGTCCCTCCAATGAGTCATTGGCTCAAAGGAATACACTGTCCGGCAAAGGAATTTGATAAAAAAAAAAGCAAGAAAAGAAGTATGCGACAAGTTTATGTGAAGAAGGATAAGTTGTATAAAGGAAAAAAAATTTCCAAGATAGACGTCCTTACGGATCAGCGTTTGCAACGAAAAAGTCCACAAATGTATGAGGATCATCGACATCACTGTTTGAAAGAGAACCAAAAACATATAATCAGGTAATCTCATTATCAGTAACTGAGCAAACAAATATGAAAAGAAACTAAAAAGGGGGATGAGAAGAGTATTCACACCTTTGCCAGCGAAATTGTGCATTCCCCACAACTTGTTCCTCTGACTTATTGTCAAGTGGACCAGAAACCTACTAACAGTTAAGAAACAAATGCAGCCCCATCTCCAGAAATCTTGACCATTTAACTTTTACAAGACTCAACAAGCAGAAATAAAGAAAGCCTCAATAACCCAAAAGAAAAAGAAAGCCTCGACTCTTGACTGTTGGACTCTTCATTTGAACATTTACGATAACCAAAAAGAAATAAAGAAAGCCTAGTATTACCAAATAATTTAGAGAGGTTATATAAACACACAGTATGTTTTCATAGGGAAGTTTAAGCAATATTCTTAAAAGTTTATAGGCAAGGGATTTAGGTTCCCCGAAATTGCTTTAATAATAAACTCACATAAGTGTCAAGTGCAAAATTTCTAAATTTAAACTTACTAAAATAACCATCACCTTCAATGTGAATGAACGCTCAAATCTTCATTTCAATAATTCTTTTACTTTCGAAAATCCACACTCACAGAAATACAAACAAAATTGAGTATTCTATAGGAAGGATAACAATTTTGACACCAGTGGAGATATGATACTTGCTAACTAAATTCCATCCATTCCAACATATGTAAGCAAACTTCACAGCATTTTTGCTCTGACTGTGATAACACAGGGAAACACCTAGTGGAATAAAATGAAAACACATTTAGGATCATACAATCCCTAGGATGGAAAGCGCAACTGCATAGTTAGCAAATATGCAGCACATAGTAATTAATCGCCAAATAAGGATTGCAATTTTGGCATCAATGGAGATATGACACTTGCAAACTCAAATCCCACCCGTTTCAACCTAAGGAAGCAAATTTTACAGCATTTCCGCTCTGACTGTGAAAACACAGGGAAACACCTAGTTGGAATCAAAACAAAACATATTTAACATCATACAATCCCTAGGCAACTGTATTGTTGACAAATGTGCAGCACAGAATAATAAATCGTTACAATACTTTCTGTATTTCTATGATTTTTATATTGAGCATCGGATTTGAATTAGCCGCCTCAGAGAGTACATGAACAACAAGAGCCTGAAAGGATACAGTTGCAACCAGATCTACATGAGGGTCATCCAATGGCTTCAGCAAGATTTTTGTGCTAAACTGCCTTGCTTCATCAAAGTAATCCTCAAAGAGACATTTTAAAGCAAGCTTTCCGAACAACAGATTGTACGACGACTCCAACATCCTGCACCAGGATCACCATACTAGCATGTCAACTGAAAGTCTAACATCATACAATACTTACAATAAAAACCATTCGTCAACACTCGAAAATAAAGAGAAAAGCTTGTATTCTAAAACCAAGAATTTGACACAGAAATGTTCCAATATGAAAAATATAAGTGATCAATTGTAGGCGCATCGTGCACCAGACACAAGGATTCTCTTATGCTTCAAAACATATTCAAGCAACCCCTGAAGCAAACGGTTTCAACTTAAGCTGTTGCGGTCAAATTGTATTTCTAAAATCATGACCAGATATAAATACTACCATATGCTTCAGAAATCACTTAAATCATCTCACAATTCATGAAAAGAAAAACCCCAAGGTTCCAACTCCGACGGCACAATCAAAATTTCTTAATACCGACAACTCTTCACCCAACGTATAACCAATGCAAATTGTGAGCAAACTAAACATATCCGAACTTTCCAACAACAAAAATCCACCATAACCATAACTCAACTGCGATATACAATCTACACATTAAACAACCACGGCAAATAGCCAGATACAAAATTAGAAACATTAAACTTTAACAAACTCACGAACACAAACATTAAACACATATATGAATAAAAATGCCTTAAACTGAGAGCCTTTTAGAGAGCACAACTAGTACTTCCTCCATCCCACAATGAAAGACTACCTCTCCTAATGTCCACTTTTCATTTGATAAAAATTTACTTGATCAAATGTTCATTATTTGAGCTCAAATTTGTAGGCTAATTCTTCAATACTAACAGAATTTTGTAGCGACCATAAATCAGTGAATCGTAGACATTGATTTCATATTATACAATATGAGTCATTGATTAGTTTGACTTTTAAAAATGATGGATAGTTCAAATCAATTATCAAGAATCAATGGCAACGATCCTTTTATTTCAACGGCAACGCCATTGGGCATATTCTACAATAGAATTGTAGCCATGAAACAAAAGGATCATGTCCATTGATTTATTAATTTACAATCACAACCGTCCATTATTCTGTAAAATGTTAAACTAATCAACGGCTCGTATTGAATCTTAAAAAATCAACGTCTACGATTTACTGGTTTATGGTAGCTACAATATTTTTGTGGCCGTTGAAGAACCACCCCGCCCACATTGTATTATCATCACTGTAATAATATTGTGCCAATTTTCGTGTTATCTAATACTACAACAGTTTTCTGTTTTTTTTTTTTTTTTNNNNTGCAGATAAGAACCCCCCCCCCCCCCCCGACGTCAAATGAAAAACCGAAATTCCGAACATAAAAAGAAACCATAAAGTCAGGAAAAGAAAATAACGGAACCTGGTTCGAGCACCGAGAGGGGGGAAGTCGAAAAGAGGTGGGACCAACACCATGGGCGGTGGTGGTTGCGCCTGGCTCAACCAATTCCCCATCTTTTGTGTGTTAGGGGGTTCGGTAGTCCGTAGTACGTGTGTAAGAAAAGGAAGAAGTGAGGGCGAGAAAGTTGTGGGAGAAAGAATGAGGAGCTCTTTTTCGCGGCAAAATGGTGGAACAAAAAGACCGCATTTCTCTTCGCCGAGATTTTCTCTTTGCAATACACGCTTTCAACCTTTTTTTTTTTTGGAAATTCTCTAAAATGCCCCTGAGGTTTGGCCATCAAAACACCCCTCTGTTTTTTCGAAAAAGTCAGAATGCCCATGAGGTCGTTTTTTCGACCTAAAATGCCCTTAAGGAGGACGGACGTTAGTTTTTTGTTAAGTTCCGTTAGATTAGTTGTAATTAGATATTAAATGTACCAATGTACCCTCATTTGTTTCCTTCTCATTCCCTCCTCTACCTTACAAATCCTTAGCCACCCCTTATATCACCCATCCACCCAGCCACCCACCTTCACCCCACCGCCAACCCCAGCCGCAACCCAACCCCGCAACCCATCCCAAGCCACGACCCAGCCCGTACCCCATGGATTTCCCCCAGTTAACCTCATCTTACTCCTGTAACTTAATTGGAGAAAAATGTCGTGGACGACATTGTGATGAAGAGCAGGACCTACTTAGTGGCTGCAACTTGGCAAGATTGATTGAGGCTTCTCTTTTTAGAGGGCATATTACAACAGGATTAACAAAAGTTGTCTATCATTTTTGTCCAGTATGTGTGATTTGAATCTGGACTTGGTACCGTCCTTAAGAATTGGAAATTGGACCATAGTTTATGTAGTTTGTTGTTTGGTTTGGTATGTGGGTGTCGACTGTCCTAGTCATAAGTCCATATTAGTCGGAAGAAGCGGAAGGAGGAGGCTGATGTATGCTTTTGTTGTGGGGCCAGCTGGCCGGAGATGAAGCACTAATTGTCTACGTGGGTCGTGGGTTGTAGCGGTGGAGGGCTGAAGTGGGTGCAGATGGGTGGGTGGTATTAGGGGTGAGTAAGGAGGGGACGAGAAGGAAACAAATAAGGGTACATTGGTACATCTAATAGCTAATTACAACTAATCTAACGGAACTTAATAAAAAACTAACGTCCGTCCTCATTAAGCGCATTTTAGGTCGAAAAAAGACCTCAGGGGCATTCTGGCTTTTTCGAAAAAACAGAGGGGTGTTTTGACTTTTTGGCCAAACCTCAGGGGCATTTTAGAGAATTTCCCTTTTTTTTCCTCTGTCCCCAAACGTTAATTCTTTCTTTTTTGTTTTTATTTTTTGGTGAAATTTGGGTGAGGCGGTCTCATCACAGAAAAAATTATTGCTTTGGTTTTGGTTAACCTGTTTGATTTTTGTTCACCGGTTGTTTTTAAAGAGAAAGAACAAAAGAAACAATGATTTTCTTAAAACCCGTTCGGTTTTGGTTAACCGGTTTGTTGAAAAGTCTGAACTGTAACCAAACCACTTTTTTATTATTAAACCGGTTCGGTTAATCGAACCAAATTTTTGATTTCTTTTTCTTTAAATAACCGGATTTTCGGTTCGGTTGACTGGTTTTCCGGTTCGGTTTTTCGGTTTCGGATTTTTCTACGCACCCCTAAATATGGGTGTGACGATCTCATCACACAAAATTTATTTCCCACATTTTCTTGTAACCCTAAATACAGGGAAATCATTTTTTGTTTTTATTATTCCCTATCTTTTTACTTTGTAGGTAAAATAGCTGCTCAATTTTATATACTTTTTGTGTGAGAGGGGATGCATTAGAGAAGGGATTATACTCATGATGTATCATATAAGATGCACTTGTTGTAACGCCTTATATAGGCAGGCTGTTATATAACCATAAGGATAGAATGTCAAATTGTTAAGGAGTATTCTTGACTTGAACACATGATACTCTAAAAGCAAGAAAATACAGACAAGTAGAGAAATACATGTGAATTAGTACAAGCTCAGAGGTGAATGAACAATTGGTTCTGCCTGACTTTCCTTGTCATATTAGCTGAGTATCCTTTTTCATTGGCTTTAACATGTGACTCACGCTGGTAATGGTCTTGCTTTCTTAATTGCATCACAAGTTCGTGTTAGAGAACTCCAAAACTATCTATGTCGTCATTATTAGATAAGGTAGCTTGTGTTTTTGAAATGTGTAAGGGAGTATACTTTGTTGTAACTTGTTGCAAGGCTTCAAAAGTGAGTATTCTCAAATGCTGTTAAAAAAAAAAGAATTAAACTCGACCTTTTCTGGGCTAAAAATTGAAGTGAAACTCATATGACCAACCGATCACTTTCTGTGACACCCCAATATTTTAGAGTTATTGGTGTCACTATTTTATTTGGCGTCGATTGTTTTATAGACTATTTCCTTATGTAACTATTATTTCTTCGCTTGTAAGTTATTTGTCGTATTTATTACCAGATGACTTTACGATGACTAATTCTAAACTTTTAAAAGTTTATGTTGGATTTTATAACACTATTTTACAAGTGTTCGGACTTTATTTTATATTTAAAACCGCTTTGGAGTTATGTTTTATCAAATAAGCACCTTTGGGCTAAGGAAAAGGACAAGATGGGCCAAAGCCCACTCCTTGCCTCTCCCAAAACCGTCCCACGTGTCTATTAAACAAAAAAAAATCTCTCTTTCACTCTTCCTCACACGCACATAAGGAATCAACCTAGGGTTTTGCCTCCTTCTTCTTCCCTTGCTTCTACCACCATTGTTACATCTCTAATTCCTTGGTAAGTCACTTAAAACTAATCCTAGTGTTGACAAAATTTACTAGATATATCATGTTTTGTATTTACATAACCCACCTTTGTTATTATATGTGAACCTTTTTCATGCCTAATGATTTTATATCCTTATATTATCATGTTTTAAGTTTTAAAATTTTAATATTGTTGGCATGAGTTTAGGTTGTTGTTTCATGTGAAGTTTTAAAGTTAGGGTTTTGGTCTTGTTTTGTGGGTTTTATGCGCATAAGCGCATGCATAAGGGCATTGTTGTAATTTATGTGGTGTTGTGGTGGTGGCGTGTGATGATTGTTGGTGGTTGATGGTGGTTGTAGGTTGTTGTTATGGTTTTTGTGGTGCGTGTTTTGGTTCGGCCACACAAGAGGACGAGAGAGAGGGGGGGAAACCGAGGAGGGTGTAGTGCGTGGCCCACGTCAGGGCTGCTGCCACTACGTGTATGCGCGGGTGGTTTGTGGTGGTGGCGCGACGGTGGGGCTATTGGCCCCCATGTTGCCTCGGCTTGTTGTGTGCATGGCTCAGCCATTATGGTCGAGTTGTGTGCGTAGTGGTTTGATGTTGTTTGTGTGGATTGTTCTTGTTAGTTGATGATTAATTGTTGTTAATATTGTTATGTTAGTTGAGTTAGTTAACCCAAGGATTGTTGGGTTAATTGTTGACTAGTTGGAGTAAGTTTGACTTGGGTTGACTTATAGTTGTCTTTTGGGTTAAAAAGTCAAATAGTTGACTTTATGAGACTTATGTTATTTTTAGTAAGTCTAGAATCTTATCTCTTTTTATAGAAAATGTTTGGTTAATTTACTAATTGATACTCCCTCTAGTTCTATTAAAACTTCATAGTTGCTTTTTGAACACTATTCATAGCTAAAGATTGATCTTAAAATTTTGTACAACATATAAGATAAAATATAGTCATGTGGGATCTTGTTTAGTTCGTCTTATTGAGTAGATTAAGAATATCAAAATTTTATAATTTTTACTAACATATAACTAGAGATATATAGCTTACAAAATGTGCATTGACAAACGTGAAAAAGAAAGTATGAAGTTTAAATAGAATTAGAGGGAGTAGCTTTAGAGTATTAAAGTTATTTGTTTGATCGTTGTAGTTTTGGGTTTTCTCGAGAAGAGATTCATTGATTAGATTATGTCCCGAGAACTATTCACCTTTGAAACGTAAGTGAATATTCTTAAACACCCTTGTGTATTAAGTGGCTTCCAAGCTTTGCATTGAACATGTGTGTTATTATTACACTTGGCACTGTATTTATCGCATGTCATGATTGTATGTGAACTCATGTCATCATATTACTGGTTTTTTTTTTTTTTTTTGCATACAATAGCAAACTGTTATAAATCTCCAATTACCCAAATCATTACAACCTAAGCCTTTCAAGATTTAGATAAAGCTTAATTACCTTCTAGGAATGGCCTCTTTATCTAAATCAAGGCAAATAGACTATTACACAGTTTAATAACCAAGAAGCAACCAAAAGAACAAGAACAACTGAAACCCATGAAGCTAAGTCAAATCAGGAAACATAAGATGAGTTTGGCCCTTGTAAAACCTATACAACCTACAATATAAAAAGAATAAGATTCTTCTGATCACATAATGCTTAGCAGAAGATTTTTTTGCAAAAATCCGAGCATTTCTTTCAAGCCAAATCTCATAAACAGTGGCAATAAGCTCTTCTCAATTTCACCAAATGTGTTGCAGAATCTAATCTAACAAAACTTCGAGCTTCATGCAATAAACTCCAACACCTTCGAGTAAAGCCTAGCCACTAGAGAATGGTAGTCCAGACTTAACCTGTATAAGGGCAAGAGAAGAAAAGGTGACTAATTGATTATGTACTTGCATAGCACAATACACATATACTAGCCAATTGAAACCTCTCTTCTGTAGCTGATCACAAGTAGCTAGCTTATGTTGCACAACCATCCAAATTGTAATATGATGTTTAGGAACGGCTAGACCTTCCCAAACTATTTTAGACCACAAGATTTGAAACAACTGATTGCACACCATGTGAATCATATGAAATTTCATCTCTTAGATGAAGCAAAGTTTTTCAGGTCCAAGAGTCACCACTTCGTCCAAACACATTCCAAACATCAGTTCCCCTCAAGTAATAGGCATGAGACCACTTTGTCTAGAGGGAAATACGACCACTGGAAAGCTGTCACAACCATCTAGAACAACTAGCTCTGTTCCACCCAAGAACTTCCTTAAAATTTAGGCCACCTTCTTTATTTGAATAGGAGAATTCTAACCAGGCCACCATATGTAATCTTTTATGATCAACAGAGTTACCCCAAAAGAAATCTCTACATAATTTTTAGGAAAATTTCCATTTTGGGTACCTGACGTATAGCGAAATTCTACTTTGGATACCTGTCATTTGGGTATTTCCATTTAAGGTACCCGACAGTGATGCGTAATTCCACTTAGGGTACCTATTTTATGTAGACGTTAAAGTTCCGTTAAATTTCTGTTAATTTGGGAATGGAACAACTTACTTAACTTTGACTTACCATTCTTAACAAGACTAAACCAATAGCACAATGACACATGGGAAATGGAGTATTTAAGGGGAAAAAAAATTCAATCCTTCCCCGCCAAACAACCAGTGTCCCTCAACACCCCTCCCCCTCATCCACAAACCCAGAATAACTCATCCCGTCCATAACAACTTATGAAAAAACCAAGTCACACCCGACAACCCTCTCCCTGCCACCCGCCGCCCATCCTTCATTCCACCCAACCACCTCATCTGCCCCAGCCCCGAACCACCTCCCTCCTCCCACCCGTCTAGCCCCAGACCCGAACCACCTCCCTCCTTTCACCCTCTCAGCCCCACTCCTGTCACCCCTAATCCTCATCCAACCTCACCAGACCCAGCCCGCTCCAACCCCAAACCCCACCCCATAACCCCGCAACTTACCTTTACTCACAAATACTTTCACCCCATGAGCCACCATGACCCTTACACCATTAACCAAATCAGCGAACCCCATGACCCGTCATCCATCAAACAAAAATAATCCACATATACACCATGAGTCAAGACTTGTGGTCACTTATTTGAGTTGAAGGTTGGAGAAGCTTTATCATTGCCAAGCTTGAATAGATGGGTTTGATGCATATGTTTTTGTTTTGACTACTTCGGTTGATTTTAAAGGGAATCTTGGTGAAGTTGTTGAAGTATAAAATGTGTTTGATGGTGTATTTTGGTCTTTTTTGGGAAGATGTTTGATGACTTGGAAGATGTAACAGAGATGTTGACGGTGAAAAAATGTTGTTTGAGTCGATGCATGAGAAGGATGGTTTCATGGACTTGAACTGTGGTATTTGGGAGGTTGTTGGTTTAATGGCGATGACTGGAATTGTGGTTTTTAGGAGGGTATTGGTGTAGTGTTTGATGGATATGCGAGCTAAGTGGCAAGTGTGTTGGAGGTGGAGGTGGTTGTGGGTGTTGACCAATGGTAGGGGGCTTAAGGTGTGAGGGTTATGGCTAAGGTGGTGGTGGTTGTAGCCTTGTAGGGTGATGGTGGTGGTCGTTAATAGATGGGTCTAGCTATTGGTATAATGAAGGA
>CAAKMY010093699.1:0-28129 GCA_901111285.1 Corrigiola litoralis | reverse complement strand
CCTCCTCCACCTCCTCCTCCACCTCCCCCGACCCTAAAGCTCCTCATCCTATTCTACTCAATGTACGGCCACGTGGAGGGCCTGGCGAGGCGCATGAAGAAGGGGGTCGACGCGGTCGAAGGGGTTGAAGGGGTGTTGTTACGGGTCCCCGAGACCTTGTCCGAGGAGGTCCTGGCCCACATGAAGGCCCCACCCAAGGACGAGTCCATACCCGAGATTGGGTCCGCGGGGGACCTGGCCCAGGCCCATGGGTTCTTGTTCGGGTTCCCGACCCGGTACGGCGCCATGGCCGCACAAATGAAGGCCTTTTTTGACTCCACGGGGCAGCTGTGGAAGGACCAGAGCCTTGCCGGCAAGCCTGCTGGGTTCTTTGTTAGTACTGGGACCCAGGGTGGCGGTCAAGAGACCACTGCGTATGTCCTCTTTTTATTTTACCATGTTTCGTCGTAAATGAGAATCGAACCTCATTGCTTATGTCTCTTCTTATTGTTTTAGCTGATAAAGCGCAAATGAGAATTGATCCACTCCCTATGTCTTCGTATTGTTTTAGCAATTAAAGTCGCGGATAAGAATTGAACCACTGCCTATGTCTTCTTTTAATACCATATATATATATATATATATTTTCCAGCATATAAAGTCGCAAATAAGAATTAAATATTGCATATGTGTTCTTTTAATACTGTGTTTTTTTAGCTCATAAAGTCGTACATAAGAATTGAACACTACCAATGTTCTCTTTAAATACTGTTTTTTAGCTTAAAATGTCGCAGATAAGAAATGAAGCAGTATGTTTTGTTTAGTGTTTTTGTTTGTTCTAGCATAAAGTGGGAGATAAAAGTCAAACCGCGGATTTTGTAGGTTGGAAGATAGAAATGACATCCCTATGCCAGGCTTTGATTCTTTTTTTTGTATTTTGGTTGAATGAGTTAAGGTGAAGTTTTGGACTTGCATGAGACTAGAAATGTAAACTACAAATTAAATTATTATTTGTTTAAGTAGGGAGTGTGTGATGTGATGTTGAGGACTGGTTAAGTGATATGATTTGATGGTTGATGTTGAGTTTTTAGGTTCTAGTGAGGTGAATTGTGATGCTAGGTTGACTTGTTCCTAGTGTGTTGGACTCGATGGGGTTGGGTTGATTTGAGCTTGGTGTTAGCGAGAATAGGGTTTAATTTGTGGATTTGGGATTAGAATTGCGCGGACGGAGTCAGGAGTGAGGCGCAATTGCTATTAGAATGCAGTTTGAACTGTGATTAGGGGCTTCAAGATTGAACCTTGATTGCGGGGTCTTGATGATTGGGATAGGATATAGAGCTTGGAGGCGTGGGCTGGTACCTTTATTTTTGTGAAGGTATGGGCTGGTACCTTGTACATATGGAAATTGGGAAGTATCAAGCTGTCATCTTATTGATTTGAAACCCTACATAAATAAATTCAATATATTTAGATCAGAAGCTTCTTCAGGATGATATGAGCTACGGAAACAATTTCTAGAGAGTAAACTGTCTGTTGAAATGTAAGGGTTTTTAGTTTTCTCAATCTGGTTTGGTTGATTTGGTCTTGTGAATTTTTGTAGTTATCCATTGCTATTGGTTGACTAAAGTGTGTTTAGGTTGGACTTGTAGAAATGTGGTAGTATTTGTTTAACTAGTGAAGTCTTTGGGTAGTATTCACTGTAGGAGATGGTCTATTAGGCCACGAGAGTTGAACGGTGCTACTAGGTTGACTTGTTCTTAGACTTTTCATTACCCCCAGTGCATTTAAAAAAGTGCGGGGTAAGGGAAGTCGGGTGTACGCAGGTTTACCCATGTCAGATTCTAAGACTATTCTAATTGACCCTTATGACTAAGGGCTTGTTTGGTCGGGTGTAGTATAATCGCCATTACAATCACCCATTTGGCCTAAAATTGGTGGGTAAATTAGGAGAAAGAGAGAGAGAGAGTTTGTAATCAACATTACTAGGTAAGAGCTCTAATTGGACAAACTCATGTACTTGATAAAAAAACACCTTAGCTACGTTTGATTGGGTGTCATAATGTAATGGACTTTTTATAGTTCAAATAGAATTGAGAATTAAGGGGAGGGAGGAAACTAAAATGGAGGGGACGAGTCATGTAATGGTGATTACATGTACCCATGTTATGGTGATTACATAGGCTTTGCTTTTCGTTGATTATTACTTGAGTTTATACTATGAGAGCTCTTAGCTTGTAATGGTGATTGCTACTCCTCTGTCTCTCTCCTTATTTCGTCACCATTTTTAGGCTAAATTGGGTGATACAATGGTGACTGCATTGCATCCAACGAAACAAACCCCTTATATAGTCTCCATTACATGAGTTGATGTAATGAAACTCATCTGCCTTCATGTTGATATCATTTCTCTTCCTCATTCTTTACATAATTTGAACTAAAAAGATCTCATTTCCTCATTCTTCACATAATTTGAACTAAAAAAATCCCATTTCATTACAACTTTGATTACATGCTATCAAACACAACCTAAGGCTATGTTTGATGGGATGTTATCAATTTTGTAATGCAATGAAGTCTTTTTTAGTTCAAATAGAATTGAGAATAAAGCGGAGGAAGGAGACTAACATGAAGGGGATGTGTTCGATTACATCCACTCATTCCACTCATGTAATGGTGATTACATAGGTCTTGCTTTTCATTGACTATTACATGAGTTTGTACTATAAGGGATGTCTGGTTAGATGTTATGCAATCACTCTTGCAATCATCCAATTTAGTTCAAAAATAGGTGGGGAAATTAGGATAGAGAGGGAAGAGTTGCAATCCCCATTACAAGCTTAGAGCTCTAATAGTACAAACTCATGTAATGGTAAAAGAAAAACAAAACCTATGTAATCAAACTCATCCCCTCCATGTTAGTCTCCATCCTCTCTTCCAATTTCAATTCTACTTGAACTTAAAAATTCCAATATATTACAAAGTTGATTACACCCAATTAAACGTAGCCTAAGAGCTCTTAGTTTGTGATGGTGATTGCAATTCCTCCTCTCTCTCCCGATTTCCGCACCATTTTTAAGTTAAGTTGGGTGATTGCAATGGTGATTGCATTACACCCAACCAAACAAGCCCTAAGTGCCTTAATCAGAGAACTATGGATCTTTGGTTCTTAGTGTTTAGTACTTTTAAACTTGGTTGGATTCATGCTGTATTGGTTCCGGTGTCAGCAAATAGCTAATAATGCGTTTCATTTGTTTAATTGAAAGCAGAACTTGCTGAGTTGCTTGTCTGTGTCAGGCTTTTTGTTTTTCTGAACGGAATCAAACTTGTTTTTCTTTTTGGTGAAAGAGGGTCTGGCAGCATACAGATTCACTGGTTATGCATCAACATCATAAAATGGATTGCTGTTGCTATTTAATTGGAATAGAATGAGGGTTGAGTATCAGGGTTGGTAGTTGGTACTGTAGATATCCCATAACCAGCCATGTCTTCGATTTGATTGCCTGTAGAAATCTTCGCATAACAGACACACGCTCCAATTAGTAGCTCATTTAGGCAAATTTAAGCTATGAGAAGCAATTGAAAAGAGAAAATTAAGAAAGTACCATATGCTTCAGTTTCCTATGGGGATTAAATCATGAGGAACAATCTAGAATTTTCAGGTGATGTTATTTCAAAGAAATGTCAAAGAGTAAGCCTGATATAGTAGTCTAGCAAATTGTGGATACTGAAACAGATATTATATTTGGAACTTTCCCTTTAGTTTCTCTAATGTTTGGGGAATTTAGATGGGTTTTATTTTGGAAATGTGCTGTATGTCATTGGTTGGTTTCTAAGTTACTGTCTCTCAGACTAAATGAATTTAGCTTGTCCACTTTGTAAAGAGAAAATGTCCTCTCATCTAAAGTACTGCATTTAGATGGGTTTTACTTTGGAAATGTGCTTGAGCTGGAATGGTTGATAGAAATAAAGGTTAGAGTGCTGGCAGAGAGAACAGGGTGTCTTGGGAAGCATTTCTGGTTGAAACTGTATCCAGTTGGGGAGAAGCATCAGTCTAAGTACTAAGTGCTCAGTTGCTCATTATGAGGATATATGTTGGTATATAATACATGTCTGGTGGAGGTGCTGATCACCTCATCATCGTTCCCAAAGTACCTAGTCCTAGCCGGAAGTGGCCTCGTATGCTTCATATTCAAGGCAATCCTATTTTGTACCTCTTTTTTTCTCTAGATCTTGACTAGCCAATAATCTACTCCTCCCAATTATGTGTGTTTGACAAAGTGAGACACTGACGCATTGATGGGTTAGGGGTGTTGAATGGCTTTAAAGGAACTTCTTGTTGAATGTGTGGTGGTTAACTACAATCGAAGCATTTGAAGAAAGCAAGTAAAAAACATGAATGTTAACTATTTTCCACCACATGACTTAGACTTTCATAGTGTCATCCCCTTGAAATTCATTCAGACATAGACAGATAGGAAAATGCAAATAAGACGTTTTTAAGGTGTAGTCTGAGTGAAGAACCAAGAAGCTCAATATAGCTCAAGTATTGCTGCACTAGCAGTGAAATTGAGACTTGCATTTTTGCTTTTGAGTTTCCCTGTGGTGATGTATCCCTTAGAAGTTGAACTCTTTGTACATTATTAGGAAGGCTTCTATCACAGTGACGGGTATACTAGAAATTGATAGCAGTGTTAGGCTAGTACTAGTTTCCTGATTGATCTGGCATTATTCTGGTAGAATGTGGCTCTGTTTTCTATTCGTGATTCCTGCATCACCCAGATTATGTCCATTTGTTTTTGTTTTGTAATTGGACACCATAGTTTGACCCCTTCTCTTCTCGGGTTTCTTTTGGATTGGGGGTGGGGGGTTGGGTTGCAGTGAGGGAAGTTGTTTAATCAGAGCAGAAGTTAGGTACTCTATAAGTATTACAGTATATATAAGGCAACTTACAACAAAAAAGGGAAAAAGAAGAAGTTATAGGCCCTGTAAGCACTACATGCTGAGACCCCAAGGACCATGAAGAGAGTCTAATCTATGAAGTAAGCTGAGGACCATGAGGACATTCATTTCAGAGTCATTCTCTTGATTTAGAATGTGTTCGTTTTAGCTGAACTAAACTGGACCGTATCTTTTCTACTTTTTCTGGATATAACTGAACTTAAATGAATGAATTTTGTGTTAGCTTTTTCCTGAGCTGAACTGAAGGACGGAACATAATCAAGAGAAATAACTCACAATAAAGTGAGGAATAGAGACCCCTAATGAGTTGTTCAGTGAACAGATAATATTCGTTAACCCAAGAAAACAGAACCAATGTATTAGAAGAGAGAAAAGGAAAGGTCCATTTACATTATTATTATGTTGTTTCTCCTTGTCTTGTCAATCTAGCTGTTACGGCTCGCCCATGTCTCCGTTATCTCCAGATTCAGGAGCCCCTACTCCTATACTGCGTTGATAGGTTCAGAGTGAAAAATACTTGCACGGTTCCTTTTGTGAAACACATAAGATACTCAGTTCTACATTGCCTGGTTGGCTGGCTGTGCACAAACTTGCTAATACTGAGCATTGTTGCTTCCACTGAAAATGTTCAATAACTCTGAACTAAATTAGGCGTGTTCTTATTCTCTTATTGCATTTATGTTTGCAGTTGGACGGCAATCACCCAATTAGTCCACCACGGGATGCTCTTTGTTCCTGTTGGATACACCTTTGGTGCTGGGATGTTCAAGATGGATGCGATTCGAGGGGGATCCCCTTATGGTGCAGGAGTCTTTGCAGGGGACGGCACAAGAGAACCTACTGACACAGAGCTGGCTCTTGCGGAGCACCAGGGGAAGTATATGGCTGCAGTTGTCAAGAGGCTAGCACAGGCTTGATTGTTTATTGTTTCAAGTACAGAGTTTGATCCAAATGGTGTACCCTTTCAGCAGTCGGAATGTATATGTCCTATTGTCCTGTCTTGTCTATCATTTGTTCTATTGGTTTCTTCAAATATGGTTAGCGTTCTTAGACGCTGCAAAAGTTGAACCACCTTTTGTTCATCTATCTTCCTTCATGTGTCTCGATGTTCATTTCATTTGTTCCTTCACTGTATGTAACTATTAATATTGCTGTACATGTTTTAAACTTGGTGCTCAATTATTTGTCTTAATGATGACGAGGAAATAAGAATGTGAAAGTTTGTGGATGTGTCATTTTAATTGTTTCTTATTAATGATTGTTAATAAGCAACAATTATTTTAGTTGTAGAGAAACAAAAAAAATCAAATACCATTTCAACTCGTGTTAGTCCACTTCAATTCAACGAATTCAAATATATTAGGGCCTAATAGTCGTACTACTCACATAAAGCTATCACTATATTGGTCCAAAATGTTATACTTGTATATTAATTTAACCTAATACATTTACAAAGTTCGTGGAGATTCCTTTTAATTTCATGTTCAAACACTCCTAGTGACGACTTGGTTTGTAGTCTATTGCGTATGGCGATGGTTTATCCTACAAGAGTCAGGATTCTCTCCATTTTCTAAAAGAAATGGATCTTCCATTACCTAGTTTATATGTTTGTCACCTCTCCATTTCCTAGAAATAAATGGTCTAGATTTAATCTCTTTTTATGACCAAAACACCCTCCTCTCGCTTGGCCATTATCCAGTTCTAAAAAGAAATGGAGAGAATCCTAATATCCTACAACACACCAAATATAGCTATTACGGGTCTTCTCATTATCAAAAAAAAAAAAAAAAAAAATACTAATGCACTCATACTATCCTAAATATCATTGTTTTAATTTAACATAGACAAATAATAATGAAAATTCCCAATTTTTTTCTATAGATTTTATTATTTTGAATTTCCACATCCAAAAAAAAGGGAATATACCCTGAATGAGTAAGTGAAGTGAATAAGTCAACTGATAAAAAAAGCAAAGTACAGTGAGTCCAAGTCCAGTAGACAACCTAGTTATCATCAAACTCCCAACAAGACTTGAAGACTCCCAACACTCCCAGGTTTCTCCAAACTAGATATAAACAGTCAAACATAATAATCCCCTTTAATTTCCACTCTTTCTATCTCATTCGAAACAAAGACACAACAATGGCGGATAAGCTGACGTCACTGCGATCTTTAATGCTGTCCCACTCTCCTCCTCTCCATGCCCTTGTCGTCCCTTCTGAGGATTATCACCAGGTCTTTTTCAACTTGATCGTTCATTGTTTTTTTTCTTCATGGTATGCTTTTTATGTTATATGATGATGATGATGATTGGTTTATGCAGAGTGAGTACGTGTCTGATCGTGATATGAGGCGCGAGTTCATTTCTGGCTTTACTGGGAGTGCTGGTATTGCCTCTTCTTATCGTGTTTTTTTTTGTTTGCGTTTATTTGCCTTGATGGTGATGATGATGATGATGATGATGATACTGAGTTTAGCATTTAGCATGGAGTATTGGGTTTCCAAAGAAATGATCTTTTTATGCTAGTAACATGAATCGTTGTTAGAAATCGTCAAAGTTTTTAAAAAAGTTTCTTAAAAGAAGATTTTTATATCAAATTTTACTGCTAATGACTATGTTTAAGTTTTTTCAGGCATCATTTGATATTTTGTGTTGTGTTGATAAATGATGTTGTTGGGTCAAGTTACTACCAAGAGGAAAAGTGATCTTGGTGGATGTTTGTGTCAGATTACAAGTTTACAACTATACTAATGTATCTTGCCATCTGTAATTATTTAGTGCCTTCCCCAACTCGCCATTCGCATGATCATGTTATTTCAAATTTCAACGGGTTTGGTTTGTTACATGTGTTTCGATCACTTTGGCGTCCTGTTGGTTTTTATGACAATTGATAAAAGACTTACTGATGCTGTCTTGATTTATAGATTGATGTGTGTTCTTAGAAATTCTTAATATCCTATGTCAATCGTAGGTTTGGCACTCGTAACAAGGGATGATGCACGGCTTTGGACCGATGGGAGGTATTTCTTGCAGGCGGAACAAGAGCTGAGTGATCAGTGGAAGCTTATGCGTATGGGAGAGGATCCAGCTGTGGAGATCTGGATGGCAGATGTGAGTTTGTTTTTTTGTATTTTTAAGTCATGGTTTCTCTTTTTATAGAGATAGGAAGAGACTCTAGCGACAGTTATTTGCTGCGAGTTCTACCCATCCCTTCCTTTAATTTTCAACCTTCAAATAGAAATTTGTGTTGTTTTTGGTTGAAGTATATCATCCTATATGTCTATATAAAGTATTGTTTATGACTATGTTACTCGGACCCTTCGGTTTGTCTCAAGTACCCGTGTCCTATACTCACCTCTGCAACCTGGGTATACACAGTGGACACTCTGACATGGGGTATAGCAATATAGGTTCCTTGTTATTTCAGTTAAGAGAAAGAATTGCAAGTTTTACATTGAATGGCAGATTCTGACAACTGAACATGTACCCCTGTCCAACACTCATAGCCCTGCCCGAGTAATATAGGTTTATGAAAAGTTATTCTGAGTATGCTGAGGCTGCCTTTCCTGTTCTGTTGCTATCAGAATTTGCCAGAAGAAGCAGCTATTGGCATTGACCCCTGGTGTGTGTCTATAGACACTGCACAAAGGTGGGAACGTGCATTTGAGAAGAAGCGACAAAAGTTAGTCCAGACCTCCTCAAACCTTGTGGACCAAGTGTGGAAAGACAGACCAGCAGCTGAGGCAATTCCTGTTGAGGTACAACCATTGGAATTTGCTGGTCGTACCGTTGCTGAAAAGTTGCAAGATTTGAGGGAGAGGCTTTCGCATGAGAAAGCACGCAGCATTGTAATCACTGCACTTGATGAGGTAGGCCTTTCTATTTTTTTGCAGTATGGTATATGGCTTCTCAGCATTTCATTAATCGGTTGATTTCCTCTGTTTATTGTTATACTCCTACTATGGTATTTATGTTTATCTTTTTAATATACAAATTGAATCATAAACTCTGATAGTATTGCTTGCATCTGACGTCTTCCCCCATTCTATATGGGAGCTTCACATAAGAGGTGATTGTTGAAAAACATGCATTGCATTCTCCTGCTCATGGTGTTTTTCTCGTGAATGTGTTTGCAGGTTGCTTGGTTGTATAATGTCCGTGGGAACGATGTATCATTTTGCCCAGTTGTTCATGCATTTGCTGTAGTCACACTAGGAGCAGCATTCTTCTACGTTGACCAAAGAAAATTGTCTCCTGAGGTTAGTTTCCTTGGTCACTAGAACCAGTTATTGGATGTTTTGATATGTCTGCCTTGCTGCGCCAAATGTTGGTTGTCAAGGCCTGATCTTGGCGAGGTCAACATATTACACTTACAATGTGTTTGGGTCGGTTGTGTGGAGGAAAAGGAAGGGGAGAGAAAGAGCTTAGAGGGGAGCGAAGGGAAGACAGGGGTTTTCATTTTCCATCTAAATGGATTCCTCTATTTCCCTCCTCTTTCCTCCTCCTCCAAACATGGGAAATTGGATCCCTCACTCTCCCTCCCCTCCCCTCCCCTACCCTACCCTACCCTACCCTACCCTACCTTACACTCCAAATTCCTTTATCCAAACAATGTGTCAATATCTAGAGAAGAGCGCAACAATGATATGGTGATGCAAACAATTACAACCCCATATTAATTTTTGTATAGTTGTATAATAATCTGATTTTAATAACCATGCTGGTAGGCCGAACAAAGTATACTAGAATTTTGCTGTTCTCGAGGATATACATGTACCAGTCAATTGTTATATGGTACAATGTGTTTGACTATTATAAAGTTATCCATGTCTAGAAATCAAAAGCGCCGGTGTACATTGACATTTTTGAGTCTTTCCATTTTTGAAAGTTGTAGGGTTTTTAGTAGCTTTTTAAGTGTCGTTTCCTATTTCTTAATTCTGTCATGTAATCTGAATCTCGTACTTGAACGTTATCTTTGTAGGTGTACTCGTACATGAAGGAGAATAAAATTGAAGTCCGAGAGTATGAAGCTGTTAGCTCAGACGTTCACTTGCTTTCATCGAATCAGCTTGTTTCTTCCTTGTCAGTTAGTGAGGGAGAGATGGGAAAAGAATGTAATCTCATATGGATGGACGCTGGTTCATGCTGCTACGCTTTATATTCAAAACTCAAGTCTGATCAGGTCCTTTTGCAGCAGTCTCCTTTGGCTCTTCCAAAAGCTTTGAAGGTAATACTTTGTGCTGAAAACTGATAAACTAGCAATATTAACTCAGCTTATATTAAATCATCTGTTACTATTGTTAATACTTTGAAGGGCCATTTGAAAAATAAAACGGAAATTGTTGTAATGTAAAAAGAGTAGGTCCATGAAATTTGTCTTTATAATGTGGAATGTGATTTGTATTGCTTCTTGTAAATGACTTAAAAGTTAAAACAATTACAATAAGTCTTGTGCCAGACTGCCCAATTTGACCTTTTTATGGTCAGCCCACTCACTTTTGAAGCTAAAGGTGTGACCTGCAAGCATAAGAGGGTCACTATTCGCTAGAAGGGATTACTTTATATATTCTGGTGATCTGGTCACCTTTTACTATGTTTGTAATGAGCAACCCCTTGACCTAATTGTGTGTGGTGGTTTGTCCAAAGTCCAAACTTATGGTCATATTATATATGAGAATTTGTTAAACCATCAATCACAGCATACATATTCTTCGTATTGATAAATAATTTGTTAACTAATGGCTGGTTAATTGTAGAATCCTGTTGAAACGGACGGGCTTAGAAAGGCGCATGTCCGGGATGGTGCAGCTGTTGTGCAATATCTTGTGTGGCTTGATGAACAGGTGACTAGTTTTTATCCCTATCTCCCCTTAGCTCTTTTGGTACAAGTGATATGCTTAAACTTTGCTCTTCAAAAAGAGCATGTTGGCAATAACATGGTTATCACGAGCCTACACTTTTTGTTCATCAGATTGTTTGATTCTTGTAGCTTGGAATATTAATGTTCACTATGTATTAAATGTTGTCGTGTAGCTTGACCTGTTATTTTTCCCTGTATTATTATACCTTTGGAAGGAAGACTGAATACCAGCATATTAGAGGCTTGTGCATAATGAAGAAGCACCATGTATTTCTTATTATCCCTTTGGTATGAAGACTGAGCCTGTTACTAATGTTCTTCCACTAAATTCTTGTTGTTCCCACATCCTACATAAAATTTTTTCACAGCCAAAATTATTTGTAGTTTACATAGTAGCTATGGTGAAGTCAAATGCCATTTTTCTTTTCATTTCCAGAGTAATGTTGAATGCACAAATTTTCCTGTGCAACCGTAACACCACATCAACATGAATATGTGGTGTTACCCTCCAATAAATTAGTGACATGTGGCAGAAAAGTAAAAGAAAATAGTGACATCATCGCAGTGTTTTTCCTTCCACTCCCTAAACCCAGTAACCAACCAGTCCCACCATTTGACCACCCAGCTTCTTCCTCCGAGCAAAAACAATCGCCCAACCACCACTCAAACCACCCAGTCCCGACCTCAGACACCCAGTCTCTCACCTCTCCTCCCTCGACCATTATATCCGCCCAAGGTTACTAGAGTGTTTCCTCCTACCTAGCAACCATAGCTAGATGATGGCATCACCATAAGTGAAGGCCATTAAAAGATTCCAAGCCATGGCCATCGTACCATTCAGTCCCCGCCTCAAAAATATGGGGTGGGTTGGGTTATAGTATTGGAGGAGAGACGAATGTGATTTGGTTAGTTTACTGTGCATATTCGGTGGGGTGTTATGGTAATGGTGACGGCTTGGGCAAGGAGAGTGAAATGGTGAGGAACCAATGGTAGTGTTTGAGGCAGGGTAGCATAGCGGAGTGGTTGAGGTGCGGTGGCTGGGCTATGGTTGAAGGAGGGACGCTGTGACGTGAATGAATGATGGAGTAGGAACAGAATGGGTGAATTACCTTTTTCAATTTCTTTTTGCCAGTTGTCATTTTTCTATTGGAGGGTAACACCATGTCATTATGCTGAGTTGGTGTTACGGTAACACATCCTTCTGCCTTTTTATTTTATTTTATTTATTTATTATTTTTTTTTTTATCTCTGACTATTAAAATCTACACTATTGGCTTTGGTTTTTGGTGTGAGCTTTGTTTTGGATAGAATTAGATAATGGAACCTATTTTCTTGGTGGAGGATACTTGGCCTGGTTTATCTAAATTCGAAAGAGTATCTGAAGCTCCAGATAAAAGTTAACTTTTTTTTTTTTATTGCCAGAAATATAAGTATCCCCAGCCTAGTACCTTATCATCTGTTTATTTGAATATTATAATAAGAAAATTCGTGTATTTTGCTTCTAAGGAGCTGTCATGCACTGAGGTTGAAATAGAGGATTAAAGCGATGCTTAATTATTCTCTTTTTGTTCTGGTTTTGTCAAAACAAGCCATCTTCGAAATGGGGGTCTGAGCCTCTGTGGGAAATGAGGTCTTGCAATACAAATCTAAAAGTCTTGTAATGAAAATCAGCAAGGTCCTTGAGTATATGCTCCTGTAGAGACTTCTTTGACTTTTCAGTTGAATAAGAAAAGGAAAATCCGGTAGAATATCATTATTAGTTCTTGTCTAGCTATGGGGCTCTTTGTCCAGATTCCTTGTGGCTGACACCATGGTGTTTCCTTTTATAATTTCTTCATTCAGTGTAGAACAGTCTAGCTTTCTGTTTAAAATTCAATGAAGTTACTCATTGGCATTTTGTAGGTTATCTTCAATAAACCTTGAATTATGTGTTTATCATGCTATTAAAGGTTTAGCTAAGACCGTTAGTGTTGGAGACACAGCTATTGTGTTCCTTCATATAAGCATATTGGTGTCTTTTGCTGACTTTGAACTACATATTCAATTCTGCAGATGAAGGAGCTTTATGGGGCTCCTGGTTATTTTTCTGAGGCAGAGACAGAAAGGAAAAGACCTTTGTAAGTATCCTTGTCTCACCCGCATACGAGCTTCGAGAACGATATTCTGTATTTAGTGGCTTCAGAACTCTGTGGTGTTAGCCTTGTCCTAGTTTCCCTTTGCGCCAGGTGTTCAACACAGATTATTAGAAGAGATGGTCTAGTTTTAACTTCAAATTAGACGTGGTCACGAATTGAGTTAACACGATCTCTTTTTATTAACACTATAATTAAAGTGGCCACTTTAAGCCCGTCTAATTTTCTGTTAAAATTAGACGGTGTCATGCAAGACTTTCTGGGTGTTTAAAAGGGGATTCCAGTCACCTCTTGTCAATTGGATTACTTTTTGGTACTATTGACAGTAACGCTTTTTTTTGGGATCTGTGGTCCTCTGATGCTTTTAATGTTTCATCATCATTTTCATACCCAAATGCCCTCAAAGAGGCTCCCGCAATAAGCGGGGTGGGGGGGGGGGGTGGGTTGGATGGAAAGAAAATTTTACCCTTGCAATAACAAAGAGCTATTAGAAAGAGGTTTCGGGTTGACCCAAAGCAAAAATGGGACCACCATCTTCAGATTTATTGAATTAAAGCAAAGATGGTTTTAAGAGCCATTTTAATTTAGTCCATTATATCCCAAAGCCAAAAGAACAATGAATCTTTGCCTCCATCGGAAATGGACAAAAGACATCTTCAACCCTTCAATAATAAAGTCAGACAAGCTAATACATATATAAGGACATTCTGGACAAGGTGGAGTGATGAGAACTTTGAGAAGAATAGAAGGCTAGAAACGGAAGCAAAGAAGGCCATGAGAAAGACAAGGTCTAAAGTGAACAAGTACTTGTACTCGAAGTTGGACACGAAGGAGGGGGAAAGGTCACCTATAAATTGGCTTGTTTCGGTGATAGGATGACTAAATACATAGAGGAGGTACGTGGTTTATTCATTTCAGGTTTTTCGTTGCAATCTTATTGAAAAGGATGCACACTTATATCTAGAGATGAGTTGAGGTCAATGACTCTGTATTGGAAGCTTTGTAATAATAGATTTTTAGATTTGTATTGGACTTTAGAGATTGGAGTTAGTTGTATTATTACTCACGTTTCCTAATTTGGGACTTGTTTTATTGAAACAATTTTTTTTTAACTGGACGGGAATTTGGGGGTGCTACAAATGGTTTGGGAGGGTGAAGTGTGTAAAAGATGTCAACCAAAAGGTCTTGGTTGGGGAAAGGGATACATGGAGATCATATTTTAGTATGTGTACAACGCTGACCAAGGGCAAGATGTTGGAGATCTTAACATGCCTAATCACTCGATTAACGGAGAGTTTGTGCGAAGTGGGAAGTCAAAAATACCTTAAAGAAGATGAAGGCAAGGAATGTTGTTGGGCCTAATGGTAAACCAATTGAGGTTAGGAGATATCTTGGGGAGAGAGCTTTAAATAGGTTAACATTGTTATTCAAATTGAGGAGTAATAGGATACCCATAGAGTAGAGAAGAGTTAACTTATCCCATGATATAAGAACAAGTGTGACGTACAAGATTGTTCCAACTTAGAGAAACTAAACTTATGAGTCGGACTCTTAATACAGAACGAGTTCTTGAACACAGGTTAAGAAGCAGCGTGAAAAACTCGAAAAAACAGGTTAAATACTAAGGCAATACATCTCGTGAGGCAGCTGATGGACGGCTTTAGGGAGCATAAGAAGGATTCAAATACGGTGTTTCGATTTAGAGAAGGCATTTGACCATGTACCTAATGGGGAAAGGCGTATCACCGGCGATATGTAGGATAGGTGGAAGACAAGTGTGTAGGATAGGTGGTAAGACAAGTGTGTATACTGCACTAGGAAGGACAAAAGAGTTCCATATTACGGTTGGCGTCCACCAAGATTCCACACTTAGCCCCTTCTTGTTTGTCATAATTGTTAGTTACATATGAACTTCCCAGTTCGATTCAAGATGATATACCATGGTGCATGATGTTTGTTGACAATTTTAATTTATAAAACAAGTGATGGAGTTAATGCTAAAGTGCAATTGTGGCGGCGAACCTTAGAAGCTAGAGACTAAGGATTTTAGGGTGAGAAAAAACATATGGGGTGTAAGTTTAGCTGCGAGGTGATCTCACGTGAAGGTATGGTTGACCTAGAATCTAGATGTTAATGGTTTACCGGATAGTGACTTTTTGAGGTACATGGGTTCGATAACTGAGAAAGGAGAACATGATAAAGACGAGGTTCATAGATTAAAGCAGATTGGTTGAAATGGAAGAATGGAAGAATGCCACAAGGTTTCTAAGTGATCATGGTATGCCCCCATGTCAAAGACAAAGATCAGACATACGTTATATAGTCCAGAGTGTTAGGCTGCCAAGAAGTACTAGATTCAAAAAATGAATGTAGCGGCAATGTGTATGATACGAAGGATGTGTTAGCACACTAGGTGTGGCCAAATAACGAATGATTAGGGCGAGAGTGGCCGTTACACTTATCGACTACGAGATGAAGAGAACAGACTAGGTGGTTTGGACATGTAAAAGGAAGACTAGTGATGCACCTACGAGAACACTAGAGGGGTGGAGGAATATATAAATTAAGAGACGTAAAGGTAGACCGAAACTAACATGAAAAAAAGTAGTTGAGAATGATATGGGATAACTTGGTATTGGTGAGAGTATGGCGTTGAATAAGGCAGAATAGAAGCCAAAATCCATGTTAGCGATTTTGAGTTAGTGTGGGTGAATTCATTTGTAAGTATTACCCCTCTCTCTCTCTCTCTCTATGTCTCTCCCCCTTTTTCTCCTCACCCCCACCCCACCCCCTCTTCTTACATTCTCTGGTTCATGATAGGCGACCCCGATTATTTTGAAATTAAGGTTTTCTTGTTGTATTTTGGACACGGCGGACTAGTAACCTACCAGTAATAAACTACCCCCCACCCCCCAAGGGAAAGAACACTTTGAAAATGATAACATACACCATCATACAAATAATCTACAACAACCAACAAACAACCTAGTAAGGGTCCCCATCAAGGTGAGGTCTAGAAATACTATTGGTTAGGCGGTGATACGCATAATCTAACACTACCAAAAATCCAAAATCATTAAGTAATGTACTACGTTATAATTCTCACTTCCTGTTTAGAGTCCACATCACTCTCCCGCTCGCAAAAAAACACTTAAAAACAAGGTTTATAAAACAAAAAAGTGGGCAGCATGGTGCTCGAAGCAGATTCTGGAGGAGTGAACATGTAGGTAGCAAACATGGACGCCTTAAACAGAGATAGTATATTAGTATTGAAAAAACAAGGTCGGAGAAGAAAGTCTTGGGTGCAAGACTAGTAAAGTCATGAGATTTATCAACCACCACTGATGTCTTCAGCTTTTTACTCCAGCTGTTGCTCACCATACTACTAAAAAGTAGGTTTTATTTTAAGCGGTTCCCACTACACCAACATTTTCCTTCAGGACAGCAACAAGTCAACAACAGAGGGCTATATTTTTCTCCTTCTTCAAACAACTTCAAGCTTCCTCTTCAGTAATTCTAATTCTGCCAATAATCCCGCTTTTCTAACTCTCAATTGCTGTCATTGTTTCTTACCGCGAAGCTTTCATTCATGTTGTCATCCTGCTTCTTCTTAAGCTTTTCAATCATGTTTCTCGCGCTTAAATCGATGGACAGCTTCTCAAATTTGATCATAGCTCTCATCTTTGAACTCAAAGATTGAGCATGTAATAAATTGGTGAGGAACACTGTAATGTGCTCTAAGTATTGCATCATAAATGGACAGGCTATAGAATTGGCAAACCCCGAAAAGTTTGGTGGAATGTTGACCAAAAATACCATAGCTAGACGTTAGCCTCAAGCAACGTTTTAGGCAACAAGACAAAAACTGAAAGGTGTAGAACTCTTTGATAGGAGTCCGTACGAGTTGTCCTATACAGCTCATTAATAGATAGCAATTTCGGTTTGTGCAATTCTGGAAAGCAGGAAGGCAAAATGTGTCGTTTGGGAGTTAACTAGGCTTGATTTGTGAGGGCATTTGGTTAGAGTGAGTCTAGGCCTACTGGATAAGGGCAAATTTGAAAAACCACGAAAAAAGGAGATTTGATGGTCATTTTGTTAAGGCAATGCTGACCTATGAAAACTATCATTAGAAATTGTGTGAGGCAAGAATTGTAATACGACAACAACTCTGCAATTGCCGGAAGGTAATTACGATTCACAGAAATACAAAACGATGGCTTCAGTTGGCACAGAAACCTACCTTGATACCAAACTAGTTGAGATCCCTCCAACATAAACTTCAAATTCTTGCTCCACTGAAAATTATTCACATAACAGTGCCGAAGGGGGATAACGATAGCCTAAGAGGGTGTTTGGTACAAGGAGGAAGGGAAAGGAATCAAGAGAGGAAATAGGGAGAAAGGAACAGGAAACTCTTTGATTACCCTGTGTGTTTGGGTGGTTTAAAACAATCAAACCGACCTCCCTCATCCCTTCAAAAGCACACATAATCCACCCCTCCTCCCATCCTTTCATCTTTTTCAAACTCTATAGCTCCATTTAATTAGCTTTCCCAAGACCTCTCCCTCTCTCTCAACTCATTCATGGACATGATGGCTTCAGTTGATCGTTGGGCGGTCGAACTCAGCCTTCAAATGGTCGGATCTTGGTCATTGTTGTTGTGGTGGTGGGTTGGGGTTGCTGCTACTCTCTTTTTTAAAGGAAGGTTACAAGTGATGGTTGTGGTGGACTCTAGTGGGAATGAAATGAGTTGTTCGATGGTGGTGAATGGGCTAGTGCGTCCCAGTCGCTTGAGGAGTGTTGTTTGTGGTTGTGAAGGGATGGGTCAGGTGGTGGTTGGACTTGTGGTGGGCTTGGGTGGGGACGGAATCAGTTGCTAGGCTAGTGCTGAGTGCGCTAGTGGGTTCCGGTGGCTGGTGGACCGCTGTTTGTGGTTGTGGAGCAGTGAGTCATGTGGTGAATGTTGGTGGAAGATGAAACCCATAAGTGGTTAATCCTCCAAACCTTGGGGGAACAAGGGAATGGTGGTGGAGTCAAGGGGGATTTGACCATGGGAAGACGGAATGATTAAAATTAAGCGGTTCCCACTACACCAACATTTTCCTCCAAGAGAGCAACAAGTCAACAACAGAGGACTATATTTTTCTCCTTCTTCGAACAACTTCAAGCTTCCGCTTGAGTAATTCTAACTCTGCCAATAATTCCCTTTTTCTAACTCTCAATTGCTGTAATTGTTTCTTACCGCCAAGTTTTCATTCATGCTGCCATCCTGCTTCTTCTTAAGCTTTTCAATCATGTTGCTCTTACTTAAATCGACAGACAGCTTCTCAAATTTGATCATAGCTCTCATCTTTGAACTCAAAGATTAAGCAAGTAATAAATTGGTAAGGAACTCTGTAATGTGCTCTAAGTATTGCATCACAAATGGACAGGTTAGAGAATTGGCAAACCCCGAAAAATTTGGTGAGATATTGACCAAAAATACCGTTGCTAGACGTTAGCCTCAAGCAACGTTTTAGGCAATGAGGCAAAAACTCAAAGGTGTAGAACTCTTGCCAGTAATAGATAGCAATTTCGGTTTGTGCAGTTCTGGAAAGCAAGAAGGCAAAATGTGTCGTTTGGGAGTTAACTAGGCTTGATTTGTGAGGGCATTTGGTTAAAGTAAGTCTAGGCCTGCTGGGTAAGGTCAAATTTGAAAGACAACGAAAAAAGGAGATTTGATGGTCATTTCGTGAAGGCAATGCTGACCTATGAAAGCTATAATTAGGATTTGTGTGAGGCAAGAATTGTAATACGACAACAACTACTCAGCAATTGCCGGAAGGTAATTACGATTCACAGAAATACAAAAGGATGGCTTCAGTTGGCAAAGAAACCTACCTTGATACCAAACTAGTTGAGATCCCTCCAACATAAACTTCACACAATGCCAAAGGGGGATAACAATAGCCTAAGGGGCCATTTGGTACAAAGAGGAAGGGAAAGGAATCAAGAAAGGAAATAGGGAAAAAGGAATAGGAAACTCTTTGTCTCTTTGATTACCCCATGTGTTTGGGTGGTTTAAAACAATCAAACCAACCTCCCACATCCCTTCAAAAGCACACATAATCCATACCTCCTCCCATCCTTTCATCTTTTTCAAACTCTATAGCTCCATTTTATTAGCTTTTCCACAACCTCTCCCTCTCTCTCAACTCATTCATGGACATGATGGCTTCAGTTGATCATTGGGCAGTCGAACTCAGCCTCCAAATGGTCGGATCTTTGTCATGGTTGTTGTGGTGGTGGGTTGGGGCTGCTGCTACTCTCTTTCTTAAAGGAAGGTTACAAGTGATGGTTGTGGTAGACTCTACTGGGAAGGAAATGAGTTCTTCGATGGTGGTGAATGGGCTAGTGCGTCCCAGTCACTTGAGGAGTGTTGTTTGTGGTCGTGAAGGGATGGGTCAGGTGGTGGTTGGACTTGTGGTGGGCTTGGTGGGGACGGAATCAGTTGCTAGGCTGGTGCTGAGTGCGCTAGTGGGTCCCGGTGGCTGGTGGACCGCTGTTTGTGGTTGTGGAGCAGTGAGTCATGTGGTGGATGTTGGTGGAAGGTGAAATCCATAAGTGGTTAATCCTCCAAACCTTGGGGGAATAAGGGAATGGTGGTGGAGTCAAGGGGGATTTGACCATGGGAAGACGGAATGATTAAAATTACCAACCAAACACTTGGAAAGGGAGTTGATGACCAAAGTTCCCTTTCCCTAAATCCTAAACCCTAAACCCTAAATTCAAAAAATATTAATATAAGATTCTAATATATGACAATCTAACAAATTAACACCAGAGATAAGCTACGCAAATAAGTAAGCATTCCAAATTAAACAATCTAAAACTGCTAAATTCATCAAAAAGATAATACATTTCTTGCTTCCTTATCTAACACCGGTTTCTCACGGATCAAGCAGGATTTGTCTCGTTACCGGGCTTTCAATCAGCCCTACCCCCAGATAAATAGACAGACTAAACAGCCAACAAATATTCGTCTTTCGATTTTTGATGTAGGTGATTGGTGCAGTTGAAAAGGTGGTTTTGGAGCATGAATATGTGACTTGAAAGTGCTTTCTTTGAAATAACATAGTGATTGATATAATGATGTTGCATTCAACCGATGCATCTCACAGGGAAACAAGTAAACAACAATGCCAACAAATAAGACCAGAATTGCAACATAAATGACTGCAAACAGCAACGACACCAGAAAAAAAGGACAAGGGACCTAGAGACAAAGTTAAGTGGTCCTTACCAAGGTTTGTTGAAAAAGTCAGCTCGGCGTTCTTTCTCTGCACTATGAATAGCGTCCCCAGCAACAACCTTTAAATCTCTATCCTGAGAGCCAATCAATGTGTTGATAAAATCCGCAGGTGACTGACTAAATCCCACAAAAAAGGCCCGTCTTCGTCGATGCTCATTAATCTTCTTTATAGCAGCAACGATGGCATTGTCATAATCATCTACTTCTTTGCAATTCTTGGTCTTTGACAGGAAAGCAGACATGTCCTTTTCTAAAGGAAAGGGAATGTCAACAACAACATCATAACATATGTTTCCACTTGGGTTGTTACCAGAAAGCTTTATCCTGTGCTCTAAATGTATGGGCTGTAGAGGAGATAAATGTTGTGTGAGCTTCTCTGCAGCTGCAGAAAACTTAACCTTCTCTTCTCCAAATACTTTCCGCAGAGAGGGATCACATGTAAAAACAGAAGGGTCATTTGGGTCTTGCAACTTCCTTACTTTCAAATAATGCCAAAGTGCAATCATTATCCTTGAACGTGTTTCTACCTCAATCCCAAGAAGTTGAGCAAGAGCAGCTGATAATTTAAACTTCTCGACAGCATAATTCAATTCAAGCCTTATCACAGCTGTAAATTCCTTTTCCCCCTTTCTTTTGACCTCAAAGCCTTCATGGAGAGTAGGCGAACGAGAATTCTCCCACAAAATTACATGGTTATCAGGATAAAGTTTATTATCCAAGTAAATCGTAATTTTCTTAAAGAAAGATGAGAACTTCGGGTAAGACCTCTGCAATATATTATCGAAGCTTGAACTAGCCTCATCTTCCAAAATCTTTCCAATCATTTTGAGCGTCCAAGTGGGGGCTCCACTACTTCTACTTTCACCATTTTCCTGTGGCTGATTCGCAAAAGTGTTAAACACATATATCCGTAGCGTCTTCTGAAAACATGGGGGCTGCCTAATTGATTCCTCGATGTCAGTTTTTTTCCTAGCAAGGACAGCATCAACCCTGTTTTCCAATTCAACAAGCTGAGTATAAACAACACTCTCTGGCAAAAGGGCGGCCACTTGTGGCGGTATTTCCCTCTCATCAGCCTTCCTTTTCTTCCTACGAGGAGCAGGCGCAACCTCTATCGTCTTAAACGGGATACCACCTCCTCCTCCCCCACCACCGCCACCACCACTTGCAGAACCCTGGCCCTTCTTGTGGGACTTCTTAGTGCTTCCAGTGCCAGGCATTGCGGCCGGGGACGACGAAACACCCGCATTACTACTACTCCCTACCGAGACACGGGCATGGGACTGCCCTTGAGGTTGGGCAGCTGGCGGTGTCGGCGTTTGCGCCATTAATTGACCTCAATGCTGCTCAGACTAATCAAAAAATTCCCGGCAAGTAACGCCCACCAAATGTTCGACTATTTGCCTGTTAGAAACAAAAAGTAACAAAAAGGTGTTCAATTTTGCTTATCCACTGGATTAACAAAAGGGGTTGATGCCCATGTATTAAAACCTTATATTACACACATATTCCTCACAAAAAACCACACATTATCTAAACTAGACAGTTAAAAGTTGATAGTTTTCAGTTATAAATTATGTTGTTTATCAAATAGGAGATAACAGAAAGAGCAGAAATAATAATAGCATGTACAAATTAAAGTTATTAAAGAGTTGGGTTACCTTTTTATTTTTATTAATTTTTGGGGTGTGCCTTGTATGAAATCTGACCATGCACCCACTGAGTGTGAGACGATTGGTGGGGGGGTTCGAAATTTTGGCTCTGTTGTGCTCCGGAGGGAGTGCGAGAGTAGTCTAATGGTATGGACTACGCCGAACCAAGGAGTACGGCGCGTGATAGTATTTCCTCGGTCACGTGCGTATTTAGTGGGAAAAGTGAAAAATTATTAATAAGTTTTTTTTTTTTCACTGTTGTTAAGAGGTACTCCCTCTATCCCAGTCAATACTTTATATTTGTTTTTTCATATTTTTCGAAAGGTTATTTTAACCATTAATAACTCAAAATATATAATTGAAAAAATTATAAACTTAATATGGTTATGTTTTGTATTTTTTTTTTTTTTGTGACATGGTTATGTTTGTATTTAAGACTACTTTAATATGATTACATTTTGGAAAAATTGATATGAATAATCCGAAATATGACCGAACAAACCAAAATAATCTCACATACGCCTCTATATACTAATAATCCCAAGTATTCACTATGTTTACAATAATAGTCCTTAGCTCACCGGCGACGGAATCTCCGACGATTATATATTACGTGGCATTTAGTTTTATTTTATTTCTATATAAAAGAAAAAAATTTGTTGATAACAAGTCTCGAACTCATAATCTATGGACTTGTAATAAAATCAACCAACCACTCCACCAAAGTTAACTTATTGAGGTTAAATCGTCTACAAACTTATTGTTAGGGGAAATGTGGGGGGTGAAGGGGTGGATGCAGGCAGATAAGACGATGGTGATGTTGTTGAGGTTGTAGGTTTCAGGTTGGCATAGTGTGGTGGCGCCGGTGTCTTGAGGGTAAGGGTGGGTGGACGTGGGGGCTGCGGTTGTGTCACCATGGGGAGCGGGTGGGTGGGTGTTAATATGGTGAGAGAATGATTGTTTTGTTCCATATACAACAACATTAATAAATAGGTACATAGAAGTGCATACATGAAAAACCATGAAACGACAATATTAAAAAATACATTATTCCACGAACACGAATTAATACTAATCTTCATCATCACAATTTTTCTCAAATATGCTCAATCAAGTCACTCCTAAGTTGAGGATGCGTCGACCTATCTTGAATTCTTGCATTGATAACAAGATATTGTTCAAAATTATTGTGATGTCTTTGTTGAACGTCGGAGCCAACGGTGGCGGATACATCTCGTCAGGAAAAAATTCTTGAATATGTCATATTGAATATGTATGACGTTCATTTTCGACAATCATATTATTCAATATAATGCAAGTAATTATTATGTCATGGAGAATTTTTTGTACAAATGACGAGCTAGACCTTTAACTATTGGAAATGGGATTGAAGCACTTCAAATGCTCGATATCCTATCTTGCAATTTCTTGTCTTTCTTTGAACGTTTTTCTCTTTAGGATCTTGTGGACGTGAGAAAGATTTGACAAACGCAACCCACTCAGGGTAAATACTATCTACAAGATAGTATGCCATGCATGTTGTATTGATTGCCATTTACACTGTATTCAACCTCTGGAGCTCTTCCTCGGAGTTTCTCTGAAACAAAGGAGAACGTATCAATACATTTAAGTCATTATTTACCCGAGCAACGCCAATATATGCATGCCATATCCATAAATCTCCTAAGGCAAAAACTTGATCATGATAGTTGGCACACCATGATCACCTCTAGTGAATTGCTCTTTCCAACCAGCAGGACAACTCGCCCATTTCCAATGCATACAATCAAGGCTACCGAGCATACCTGGAAATCCATGACATTTTTCATGCATTTGAAGTAAGCGTTGTACGTCGTTAGAATTAGGCTTTCTGAGGTATACCTCTCCAAATATCTAGATCATAGCTTTACAAAATTTCTTTAAGCACTCTAGTGTTGTGGATTCACCAATACGTACATACTCATTAGAGACATCTGGCGGTGTTCCATATGCTAGTATGCGGACACAAGCTGTGCATTTTTGTATATGACTTAACTTTGCTTGGCCGGTTGCATCAACCCTTTGTTGAAAATAGACTGAATGATTTTCAAGGGCTTCGAATATGCGCATAGAGTCCACCTTGTGCATGCGAAACCTTCGGCGGACTTGTTTTTGGATTTATCAAAAGGATCGGCAAAGTAATTAACATAAAAGGCGTTCAACTCCACCTTCAATGTCTCATAGAGTAGGCACCATTTTAAGCCTACTACTACATTGTTGAAGTATCCATTTGCCCATTTTTTTCATCTTCAAGATCGTCCATAAACCTGTCCCAGATGTCGTCTAAGTTGGAGCTACTATTAGACATATTTGAAATATTGTAGGGATAATGTTATGAGGAATAAGAGCATATATATAGTTTGTGAGTTGTGAGTAAAGTTATCCATATAGATACATTTATACATTGAAGCTTATCTATAAAATAGAACATAGAATCTTGCTTGACCAATGTCATTTTTCCACAAGATTACACTTGTCATTAATAGGATATCTACCTTATCTTCGTGAAATCTATTATATCCACATATATTTTCCACAAGACTGCCCTTATCGAGAGTAGGATATCTACCTCATTTTCTTGAAATCTCTAGCATGCTATGATTGATTTGTAAGATTGTCTTTACTTATAGGAGCTCATTTGAATACATTCTAGAATGAAAGTCATCAAAACACAACTTTACACTAATATTACTTTGTACAGTGCCTACTAAAAACAAAACATTAATATTACTTAGTACACTGACCTAATACAACTTAACCATTATTCTACAATATATAAAATTCATTAAGACACAACTTTAAACTAAACAAAGTGAATAAGAGTAAATATGATACAATTTATTTTTAAAACATCAGAAAATACATAGGTATTAAATCTAGAGGAGCTCATATGGATCCATTCCATGCTTCACCATCAGCTACGTGGCAACTGCATTGTGCCTTTTCGATTGTTTTTCGTCCATGTTGTCAGTATTTTGATTAATAAAAAACAATTCCTTTTGGACAGCTTCCGCTCAGCAATGGCCAATTTCTTCATTTGTAGTTCTTCATACCTATTGTATATTTCTATATTACCTTCATCAATTACAATAGGCTTTGCCGCCTTCGTCGCCTTAGCTTTACCTTTTCCTTTAGCCTCTCTAATTGTTGCTTTTGCCGCCTTTTGGCTGATAGATCGTTTTGCCATAACCTCCTTGGCTTCTTGAGCAGAAGAAGAAGAAGAAGACGTGTAAGCCCCTAATTCAGATATTTTGTTTTTTTTTTTAAGCATCTCTTTTTTCAGTGCAAGAATCTTTCTACTTCTAATTTTGATCCTTCAAAATAACCAAGCATACATGCTCATAGATGAATTACTTTGGTGGATATTTGGATTCAAAAAGCCTTTTGGGATTGTCTATTATTTGTTGCTTATCCCCACAGCCCGTGCCCACCCCTTCCATCAACGTTGCATCCGAATTCACCTTCATAGTCCCCAGAGGAGGTCTTTGCCAATTCGCGGCTGAAGCATGACCAACACGACCAATAGATACGCCAACCTTAGCTCCATACTTCTTATAATCCGCCACCATTATAATAAAACCAGAAACAAGGATCTCGGTATTCAGGCTTACTTGATTGAAGACTTGATCATTACATCTTGTCCACAAAGCCCAGGCCACAGCCGCAATATGAGCTAGCTCATCTCGCTCCACCCGATTTCCCACCCATTGCATCATCTCCTTGAAAGAACTCCTTCGAGCAGCGGATAAGATTGGCCAACATGGTAGAGCTTGCCACACCGATTAAGTCCAGGGACACTCAAATACAGCATGAACCATGGTTTCCTCCGCCCCTAAGCACAAAGGACAGGTCTCGTCCTCAAGAACATGACGTTGGCGCAATCATGCAATAGCATCCGAGTACGCACGACATATGAAATGCCTCAATTTCGGAGGTCCATCAATATCCCACACACATTTCCACCATTGACGATCCTCTTCCCCATAAATCAGATTCCACCCTCGGATATGACCAAGTTTACCTAGCCAATATGCAGATTTTACGGAGAAAATACCCTTCTTGTCAGGCCACCAGTAGATGGTATCTCGTGGTATGCTAGGACAGATTGGCAATTTCAAGATCAACTGTGTATCCTCTAGCGAGAAAGTAGCAATTATCTTGTCCAAGTTCCAGCACTTAGCAGCAGAATCAATCAACTCCACTACTCTCATATTAAGGTCACTTGATGGGCTTGGGGTAGGAATAGTAGTAGTTGAGTTCGCAGGGAGCCATGAATGATTCCAAACTCTAATATACGTACGACACCCCACTCGCCATTTCACTCCTTCAAGAAGTAAGGATTTTGCTCCCAAATACTTCGTCATGTGAAGCTAGGAGTAAAGTCTCTATGAGCTTCAAGGAAAGAAGAGTGCTTAAAATACTTAGCTTTCAAGATTGAGTGGAGAGGGACCCTTGATCATTAGCCAATCTCCATCCTTGCTTCGCTAGCATAGCTAGGTTGAAAACTTTGAGATCCCGAAAACCCATGCCACCCATAGCTTTTGGCAAGCACAATTTTTCCTAACTTACCCAATGAATCTTTCTTTCCGTTCCTTTCGCCCCCCACCAAAACCTGGCAATCATCGATTGAATATCATCAAGAATTCCATCTAGAATCCTAAAGACACATATTGTAAATGTGGATATGGATTGAAGTACTGCTTTAATAAGCACCTCCTTCCCGCCCTAGACAAGAGTCTTTCCTTCCACCCATTCACCTTCTTCCACACCCTCTCCTTTAGACCAGCGAAATTAGCTTTTTTATATCTTCCTATCATCGTCGACAGACCCAAGTAAACCTCATGTCGGTCCACCAAGCGCACACCCAAGGCAGCAACAACATTATCCCTCATCCCATTGGAGACACTTTTGCTAAAAGAGGCTTCCGTCTTCTCAAAATTTATCTTCTGACCTGATGCTCTTTCGTAGCAACTGGTAATATCAGTAATCTTAGAGCATTCTTGAAGGTTCGCCCTCGCAAAAAGGATATTGTCATCCGCAAAGAAATGGTATGAAATACTAGGAGCCCCTCTACACACCCGAGCCCCATGAATCTGCTTAGCCTCTGCCGCCCTTGAGAGAAGTGTAGAAAAAGTATCAGCACAAAACAAGAATAAGTAAGAAGACATTGGGTCGCCTTGAAGCAATCCTCTCGAAGGTGTAACCAGACCTTTCAATTGTCCATTAATCTTGAATGAATACTTGACACTTGAAAGACAACTCATAATCTTCGCCACCCATCCTTCACTAAAGCCCAACCTCAACATAATATTTGACAAAAAAACTCCACTCAACTCGATCATATGCTTTGCTCATATCTAGCTTAAGAGCCATCTTACCTCCTCTTCCTCCCCCACCTCATTTCATCGAATGGAAGACCTCAAAGGCAAGTAACGCATTATCTGTAATGAGCCGGGATGGTATGAAAGCACTCTGATTAGCCGAAATGATACCATGCAACAACGGTTTCATCCTGTTGGCCAAAACCTTCGAGACGATCTTGTAAACGACATTACATAAACTTATAGGGCGATACTCCGTAATGCGCTTTGGATCTTTACATTTCGGTATCAGCGCAATAGAAGTACAATTAATGTTTGTTAACCCTGCATCTCCTCGCCACCATCGTGTCACAAAAGCCACAACATCTTGGCAAACCACCCCCCAAAATTCCTGGAAGAACAATGCCTGCATACCATCTGGCCTCGGAGCCTTATTAGGATGCATCTGAGATAAAAGCCTCCCACACTTCCTCACTAGACGGTAACTCCAACAACTTATTGTTCATATCGTCATCAACCTTCACTTGAATACCAACAAGGGCCTCTTCGCAGTCCATAAGCCTTTGGGACTCAAACAAAGATGCAAAGTACTCAATAATCTCTTGCTCGATCCCCTGGTCATCCGCCACCACATCACCATCATTACTCTCCAAGAATCTAATCTCATTACGAAGCTTCCTGCGACTGGCCTTATGATGGAATTAAGATATATTTTTATCTCCATCTTTCAATTCATTAACTTGAGCTCTAGCGAACCAATAGGATTCCTTGCATATAGTACAAAGAATGGTACAAATCAACAAATGGTAAATCTTATTAAACCTTCCTCAACAATCATAAAGATGAACTCGTGCTTCTAAGCTTACCGTATACTCCCTCCGTCCCAGTGGATTCT
>CAAKMY010093666.1:7536-21205 GCA_901111285.1 Corrigiola litoralis | reverse complement strand
TGTACACAATGTGTAATAGTTTTGCGACACTACTACTACAGAATATTAATATAAAAATATTGTATAGAAATTACTAATATACATATATCTATATGAATATTCTCACTATGGTTGATTAATTAAAATATACTGATTAATATTAGTAGGTCAAACACCGTGTAGTTGTATATGTGGCATGTAGACACCATGTAGTTGAGTGTCAAGTGTCATATAAGCTCATCTAATGAGTATAGTTATGCGACTCTACTACTACCGAATATTAATATAAAAAATATTGTATAAAAATTATTACCTGACCGTGCGAAGCACGTGTTGCTATCTAGTATACTATATGTGCGCTTCCGGTTGCCTAAATTAAGTAAATCATGGAAGTAAATTATGACGAAGTGTCTAAACTCTAAAGTAATGATCATGAAAGGTACAAATCATAAAAATTGTAGGATATAACAGTCTAAGCAACAAAGTAAATTTGTAAATATATCATATACGGAGTATATCATATTATATCGACAAAAATAATATATTCAGGTAGTGTTATTGACTGGAATATACGGAGTTTCATATTATACACAAAATAAGTTAAATATATCATATATATGATATGATATCATAAGAAAGTAAATCATGGTAATAACGAAAAAGCTAAGAAGGGTTTGTTTCCTTTCTAAACAATATCATTATCATGTGGAGTCCATATGATCACAAGGTAGGATAGGGTAGGATAGTACGAGATGGAAAATTAGGGACTTTGCATGCTCAGTAGCTCTATTAAGAAGAATTAACGAAATATTTCAGCCAAAATCTCAAATTTAATCAATTTTCATCAAACAATGAACGAATAACCCATCTCTCGATTCTTTCTGTTTCATCTACTGATCTCCGATGTACTGTATATTTGTAGTTTTTGTGTATCTTCTGATGTGTAGTAGTACAATATATGTTGTTGGAACTTGAGAGAACCTTTTGGCAATAACTTCTTTGATGCGACAGATAAGTTGCTTGCTTAGGCAACAGAGAGATGGAAGGAATTTTGCCAATAAAATCCTTCATATATACCAGACTCTTCAGATCAAGTTTGTCTTGTCCACTTGATATTCTTTTGACCAGTCTTGCCTTCTCTTCCCCCTCTCATACAGTCTCAGTATTAGTAGTACTACAACTGTAGAACACAGGTTTTTGACTGAATTAATAGGACTTCTAAGGTTATCGAGAGTATGCATGAGACATTTCTTCTGCTGCTGCAGTGCTAGTAATTTCCAAGAATGATAGTCGTAGTTAGAAATTTTAACAGTAGTAAGTTTTTCAACTAGTGTTCATTTTGATTTACCAATATATCAACATGTTTGAAATTTTACGTTAAATGTTTTGTACTGTAGTATCTGTTTCGTGCAACTTCTTGTCAATGGACTTGCATGCATGTGTTGATCCTGCAGATACAACTGTGGATGACACCTTAGATGATTGGTCATTGGCATACACCTGGTCATGCTTATTACAGTAAACATTGAGCTGAGACAATTTTTGAACGGTCATCTACCATCACTTCTCACTTGATTTGATAGGGCTTTCAGGCTTCAGCCACCCATGGGATCCAAATATTCTCCATCAGTTCATGAAGTATTTGAACTTCCCACTATAGAGTTGTTTCACTAAAGTTCTCTACTTATCTTTTTGTGATTGGTGAAAGATTGACGTCAAAGTGGTAATGAAAACAAAATGAGGAACAGAATACAGAAAAAATTGTCAGAATAATAGATTTTCAATGGCGTCATGCGATCATGATAATTAAACTGATCAGTTACCCAATCTGCTGAAGATCTTGGCAGAATGTAAGAGAGAGGGAATGAAAACAAAAGTGGAAAAAAGGTGGGAAACTGGAAAAGACCAGACGTGTGAGAAGCTCACAAAGCTGTAAGTTGTATCCCGAAGGTCAAATGATGTTGAACTGTTGGGTATTCCATGTTCCCTGGATAACAAGGCACTTGCTCTGGGGTCTGATTTAACTTGCCTGTACAAAGCTTTGTGGTTTTATTTTTAGATTTTTAATACTTGCGAAATTTATCACTAGTTGACAAAGGATGGTACAGTTCAAGCTCGTCTATATTTGAAAGAGTTCATCGTCTTTGAGGGTTGTATACATGTAATTATAGTACTTCGTACTCCATAAATGATTAGTTTATTACTCACCACCGCTGATCACTTGTAAGTTGATTACATTTTTTTTGATCATATTGTAAGCTGATTACATAGTTGAATGCCACTCATATGAATTAAATCACTTTAATATTATCCTTATCTGGTACAAAAATTTTTGTCTTTCTCCTGAAGAGCATGACAAACAATTTTATGCAATGACAGATTGACAGAACTGCGTGGCCAATAAAGGGGTCAGTTAACTTCATATTGTTGTCTTCATTGCAGACCTCCACAAAAACCCAGATTTTTTAATTTTTTGAGGCGATCCAACACCTCCACAAAGTATATACTTATGTCGCTGTAGAGATTCCACACCTTAGAAAGCCGGAAAATTTATACAGGGTATACACAATTTTACAAGAGCCGGCAAAAGGGTGACACGATCGGAAAACCCGACACGAAGTTAACGAGTTGGGTTAAGGGTTATGACCCGACACTAAGTTGCATAAATTCCAGCTATATCATTAAATAAGATGAATTAAAAGTCGAATACCAAACAGAAAATAACCGATTATTGTTTAAATTGGATAACTTGTAAGCTGGTCAAGCGTATTCTGTTTTATACAGACAAATTTTAGTTTAGAAGTTAAAATATGATTTGGTTCTCAATATGTTATTACGCTTAGCCAAACTATATACTATAATGGCTAATCTCTGTTCGATAGTTAAACACTTAAACCCAGCCTCCGCCCTCCAGTTACCCACGAAACTCCGGAACAGGAAGTTTAATTTCTTCTCATGATCTCTCATGACATAAGTATAACATGACATGAATTTCCGTCAGCTATTAATATACAGCACTACAGAACTTTTAAACAATTTTGTTGAAAGAAGGCAAGCAATGGCAGGAGAGACAGATGCAGGATAGGAACGAGATTAGAGTCATATGGAAGAGAAAAAAATAGCAACTTCATTATTTTGCTAACTTTATCTACTATACAAAGCAAATAATTCACATATCGCCCACTCAGCCTTTTAATCCCACTAGCCTACCCAGTATGATGGAAAAGAATTTTGAGACCGGAAAAAATATTTCTTTTGACTAACCAAAGAAGTCTGTCTAAATGTACACTTTGTACTCAGTCCAATATCTCAGCTGGAATTTGCCCAAAAATGTCAGGGCATGACTCCCATTTCGCCTGCTCCCGGGCTTCCCAATATCCCCCAATGAAACGGTATGTATCAGATTCTTTATCCTTGTCAAACCACCGTGGTTTCCATCCTCTTTCTTGCATTTTCCGAGCCTGGAATGGCCAGAAGAAACCCAATCAGTACATCCACACTCAAAAGTATTTAAACCTCCGGCTGCTCAGGATGGTGAAAATATAAAGCCAAGCATAATACATAGGCAAGAGAAATCATATCAAATAATTAAAATTTACTCACTCAGTAAATACAGCAATAAACATTTTCCAAGCCTTTCAAAAATGGATCCCAATTATCATATTTTGGATGGAAAATACCCTGCTCCTCAACTGGAGTTTTGGTTTAAGGTACTCATTTAGGACTTGGTGAATTCAAAAGTGATAGAATTCAGAGAAGACTAGAGGCAGCAGGTTTTTGTGTACATGCCAAATTAGAATAGAATGAAGCCTCTGCGCCCTCGGACGGGATCACAGAACAGAACCCCCATTTTTTGGCCAAAATCAATTTTACAGATATGAGGCTTGCTGTTGGAGTGTGGCAGAGACGGTGTATAGACCGAAAGAGAGGAGGGTGCATCATTTCAATCCAGGTCAAGCTAGAAAGCGAAGATAAAATGGACTTTAAAAGAAAAATACTGAGCTTTAAGCCGGTTGGACTATGTGACTTATCCACAATGACATAATGATCAGTCATGTTTAATTACCTGCCGTTGCCTTTGCTCAAGCCGCAACTTTTCTGCATTTGCCTTTTCATACTCCCCATTTTCCAAGTATCTCTGATCAGGTCTTAGCCTTGAATCAGTTGGTGGCAACTTTTCCTATACAGAATGCAAGATAAACTCGATATCAGATTCCAACATTGTACCGTTCAACCCTCTAGTGACAAGATCTGAACTTGTGGACTAGAAAGAGACCAAGACTTTGTTGCATGAATTACAATATCTCGTTCCTAGTTTTCTAGGCAAAGGTGCAGTGGCCAGCTCCATCCTAAAGATCCATTGCAGGTTCTTCTCCAACTAACAAATTCATATTAACGATTGAACTAAACCAGATATTTAACTCTCATAATTAAGCTAAATCTAGGATAATTAGAAGTTCCAAGGAAGATTCAAGAATTTTATTTGGCGAACTAAAAAAAAAAAAAAAAAAAAAACAGAAGAAAAGCAAATTAAAAGAAACAGACAGTTGGTTCCATATTCTTACCTTTAATCCAGGAGTAAGCTCATTCAACGTGATAGCAAAGCGAGTTAGATTGTATCTGGTCGGAAACTTGGGTGGCTTGCTTCGCCTCCATAATAAGTGTGCTTCTGACAGAGCATCTGATCCCTTTCCCTTGCCCAAGCAGTCACCACTAACATAGTGCATACTTTCATCCCACTTCCCAAATATCGTTGCAACTGTCTTTCCATTTCTATCTTGCACTATACCTTGCACCTGGAAAGTCATAAGGTTTCACTCAAAGTCAGTCAATTCAGAAAGTCTACATGTGAGTATGCATGCTCTACTCTTATTTCTTCCTTTTTCCTTTATATTGAAAAATAAACATCAATGAAGATAATCCTTACAGGTTTGATCTTATCGAATCCCTAAATTGTAGCAAGGAATTCTCGTAATGTCAAATTATGGGTCACCAGCAAGTTAAACAAATAACTTGACACACAAGTTGCAATGATTTATAACATAAATGCTCTAATTATTCAGACTATAAGAAACCATGAGAGAGGAAACATGACAACATACGTTTTACAATATCACCCTTAATAAGTATATTTAAGTTTTAAACAACTTGGCTGACTAAGAGTTGCAATATATAACAACTTCAAAAATAAGGGTAAAAGTAGGATCAAAACAACTGCCCAAAGAGCATGCCAGTGCACCGCTGGTAAGGTCAGCGTTAGTTTGACTGTTGTTGTTTGTCTGCCCAAGCATACAAAGTGCCCAAGTGTACTCATTTGACATTGATACTTGTAAAACAATGAAGAGACGATGTGGGGTGGGTCATAAAGCTAAAAGATCAATGAGCCTTTGACGTGTGGGGCAGAGACAGAGGAGAGTCTGTACCTGACGCGGAGTTCTATCAATAATAGACTGCTCCTTAAACTTCAGCTTGCATGAATACCCCTGATTCCCTTGTATACGCATCGTGCCATAGTGCTCACAATATAGCTTGCCTAGTATAAGGTTGTATATGGATGTTGTTACCTGAACGACAATACATAAATTAGAAAATGAACCTGAAGGGATATTACAAAACAAATGCTTCCAAGCTTACCTTACTCCACTGAAAAACTTCTCCATCATCAAATTCTAAGGATAAAATTCCAACGGGATCAACCTGGATAGAGCGACCCCAAAATTTACTTTTCAAGTTGCTGTCTCCCCATAGTTTCCATCCGGACCCCTCACAGTGACAGGCAACAACCATAGGGTGATGGCTTACCTGGCACAAAAAAGCAGAGACATAAACATTCATGTCATTTTTAAATCAAGCAATTTCATTTCAGTTTGAATGGGGAGGGGACCACTGGCGATTCATGAGATTCAGAGAAGAAATAAACACCTTCTCTGAGAAGAAACGAAGCCCTTTATCAGGAAAATCAGCTTCGTAGGTCTCCCCTAACAATGGATTAAATGGCTTGCAGGTTCTTCCCTCAGTAGAAGCATATCCAGAAACAGCAAATGCAGCTACATTAAGGATTCTCATAAGGCTGTTTCCCTGAATATTATCATTTCAATATTTTAGTCAATAAACAAACATACAGAAGCTGAAGTTAATCATCGAGTACATGCTATACCATTAACAAAGTGCAAGCTCCATAAAATTTATCATTTGCCACTGTTGACCCCATTCCATACAAGAAAGAGAAAAGAACAGGAAAAGAATGAAAAAGGAAAAAAGACAGGAGAAGGAAAGGTGGTCCACAATAAGATTACAAGATTGTAGCCTGGACTAGTATGCAGAAAAGGCATGGTCATGGCTGCTAACAAAATCGAAAGTGTTTCTTGTTGCAGTAAAAAAGCATAATCAGCTTGGATTCTTACATTCAGAAATTCCTCACGCAATTTACTTAAGGGTCTTTGCAAATATTATTAGAGGAAGTTGGCCCCCCAGACCCAGGTAAACTAAGAAACAGTAAAAGTAAGTGAAGAGAGAAGATCATAAATGCAATGTAATTCGAAACGACCCGAAACCCTTGCCATATCCATCTCTCTCCCAATATGATAGCAAAAAACAAAATTAGATTTGTCAAGATTCAAAAGTGGCAAAGACAAACAAAACACATCAGCATATATTATAGAATGGATGGGGGACTTGATGGGGCAAATAAAAAAAATAAGGGATAACAAAGTCTTAGGTACTTACCAGCTTCCCCCATTCATTTGCCCTGTCAAGTAGATATGAGTACTCCAATTCTTCAAAGCACTTCTGAAGAGATGAGATTGGTTCATTGAAATACACAGGAAGACAAACTTTTGTAAGGTCTTTTCCAATGTTATCTTTTATCAATGACCAGAGACTAACTCCTTTCTCCTTTTCCTTAGGATCAGGCAATTTCTTACGCCGTTTAATGTAAGGGAAATTAGATCCAACAGCTTTAACAGAAGGATCAATTTCGTCATCAGATTCAGCAGGGTGTAGACCACTATCATCAGAGGAGAAAGATGATATCCTCAAATCAGAACCGCTGCTTTTAAAAGAGCTTGACGAGAGGAACTCTCGCGTGTCAAAGAAAGCATTTTCATCCTCATCTGTGTCTTCTTCAGCACCATCACCTCTTTCATTATCATCTGAATCACTTGGACTTGCCTCTGCAATCAGGATAGAGAAGTAAGGAAGTGTGTAGCAAACAGCTACTTCAGCCTTCAAAAATTATAATAAGACACATGCAAAAATTAAAATCATCTGAACATAGACAAGCACTTAGACAGTAGGGGCATGAACAAATTGTAAGTGTGTAAAAAAGTTCATTTTCCTCAACTCGCATACCTAATAACAGTGCAAGCTATACTGAAGATCTAGAAAACTAAAAGAACGGATAATGTAAACTGCAAGTTGAGATCCATTATCTTCAGCTGAAACTATGGGGGAAAAAGTCTGCATCGCTTCAATCTTATGTATGTGAAGTTCACTTTTGTACAACAGAAGGCACATCAAATAATGCAAAATACAACATTCCAGGATAGACAACACAAACAGAGCGTAAGTCTGGCCACATCAAAACTCCAGAAGATTTTTTTATTTATTTATGAAATACTCCAGAAGACAATTTAAGAATGAAAGAATCAGACTCAATAAGATAAATATGTCCAACAAAATATCAAATTAAATATAAGGTGGGAAACTAATATCAGCTCCTTATAACCTTTTTCTGGATTCAAAAGACAGTTGAAACAACCAGGCAACATCAAACTCAAAATGATTAAATCAACTGAAACAAATAAATAAATTCACATATAGAAAGCTTGAGCCCACTTAAGCATTTCAACGATATTAGACAAAGAAAGCTTACCACTAGATTTATCTTGTCTTGGTCTGGAAGAAGCCCCTTGCTCTTTCGCCTGCTTCTGACTTTCATCAACAACTGTGTTCTCCAAGTCCACTTTTTCTGTCTAAAAAATTATGCCAAGAAGAAACCAGTAAACAAATATGAACCACCCAACATGATCAGATTTACCAAGAAAGGAAACTTCATCAGCAAGTAATGCATTAAGAAATATGGAGGAAAGTAGCAAGATATGACTCAGAAAACAGAGCTAGTAGTATCAACCCAATGCCAAGTAGTACAGAATACAACAGCCTAGACCTTTCTAAGAACTGGTAACACTGCAGCGTTAAAACAAAAGCAATTATAGCATTCGCTCCCTAGCATGATTGCAAGCTTAGGGCAACTATAAGTGCAGTGACACAGACACCACATAAGAAAATTAGAGAAAAACTATTTCATAGAAAGCTGTGCAAAAAGCAAAAACTAAAAGAATTGTGTCAGTCCTCCTCAACATAGTGACAAATGAGATGCCCAAGAAAACTCCCAAAATCTGCCTTCAACAGATAAAAAAGCACAGGAAAGAAAAAGAAAAATGCGAAAAGTATGAGCAAGGTAAAAACATAGTGTTCGGAAAATAGCATGAGAGCAATTAGTCAGTTAATTCTCACACAAATTTGACATGCGGTCATCATCTGAAGCATAGCGTCTGGGTTCATGTATGGTATTTTTGTTTGAAGAAAGATTTGAGAAAGTGACCTCATTGTAAATCTCTAGGATCATACAATAGAGCACATTATAGTTGAGTGACAGCAAGAGAGCAGAGAATGGCATAGTTAGGCCACCAGATGGCCATGAACAGGTTTCAAATGCAACATGCATACTGAGCTCGTCCACATCTGCTTTACTCACCCCAACCCTAAATCCGGATTGTGAGGTCTGCAAATAGTTGCAGATACTTTGGATGGGTATAAGAGAGCCACTTGAGTGAAGTACATTATATACATGCATAAAAACCCATTCAATAATAGTGTGATGAAGGTTTGCAGACTATTAAACTCTGCTTCGAACAACATGTGCATGAAAATATGGACACTAGTCCTGAATTCTTATATATGTGCATATACAGGGACCATCTAATAAGGGAAATTATTCTCAGAAAAAAAAAAATTTATACAAGCAATCCACAGAGTGTACGAGCAGCAAGTAGAACCCCATAAACTAATGGCCCCAGAAATTATTCTTTTTTGTGTCAAAGGCCAGGGGAGCAAAGAGGAGTGGATGTCCGCTCTGGACGCCGTCTTCAGCCGAGATTTTAGAATAACAAAATCAACAAAAAGGCACACACTACTCTAGAGAATGAATTAACTTGTTACCGGTTTGTGATTAGTAGTCAGAAGCTCTTAAAAATGGGGGAGAAAGGGAGAGAAAATGGACAAGATAAAATGTGGGAGTCCGGATTTCTCAGCATATACAAATTTCAGAGAACAAATTCCTACTCGTTCATTACTTAAGCAAGTGGAAACTTTAATAGCAAAAGATCAAAATTTGTATAGTACTCATTGATAATATTAGTAAGTAGTTCTGTGTACAGGCAGCTGGAACTATGTAAACATAGCCTCTAAACCAGCTAACTAACTATTCGGAGTTTTTAGGATAACAAGGATAATCATATAACTCAGTAACTCCCAAACTAAAGTACAGTAAGTAACTTAATACTCTCCGGACGGAGAAACTGAAATTGAATGCTGAAACCGAGTTGCATGTTTTCGTTTAGTTTTCTTTACATGTACCTCTAATTGCCGCAGTGTATCAATGAGCATCCAATGCTTCTGCTTGAGCAAAACAAGTTGGTTTTGCAATGTTGAAAACTCACTCCTCATAATCTGTTCACTATCCTGAATCGCTCCCTCATTGAGACCCTCTTCTTGCAGCCGTTGCCTGAGTTTCTCAGTCGACACAACAACATTGTCAATAGGGGCCATCAGCTCACTGTTGGACATACGAGGGAACATGTCCTTAACAGCTTGCAGTGCATCCATCCATGCTGCTCGATCCTCCCGAGTCTCGGCTCTCAAATGTAGCCTCTTCGTGCCGGTAAAAATAGAAAATCTCTTGTCATCCGATCTGCTCTCGCGAATTGACGATACCTGCAGTGTCTCTAATTAATACAAAAAGCAAGCGGAAATCAAGTAAATCACTCTAAGTAAATCCTTGAAAAAACGCGTATCATGTATTAGAAAGGCATATATGTGGTCTTACTAGAACCTAACATGGACTCCTCAGTTCACCTCAAGTACCAACAACACTCAATTTAGAACAAAAACCAACCGCAAGTCGGCTGTAGGAGCTAATACTCACACAACTCAATGTGATAAATTTGCTCCTACTTCGTCCACATAGCATCATAATTAGACTGGTCCTTCACAAATTTCAAAGTGAATCCATCATAAAGAGTTGTGTGACTATCAACTCCTGTCCATCTCCACATGAGATTTTCATATACACGAGACTTTCGTCCAAATCCCCCCTTGGCGTCCGTGGTACTACACACTCCTTCCTTTTGAACATTTCTAAGTAAATTTATCAAATCACATTTCGCATTAATCACTAAACCACGCGAAAATCAGCTCTAGTCAACCTCTTAACTTTTCAAAAATCAATCAACAACTCGAAACTGATACTGATCCAATCATCGAGCCCATAGCCAATCCTACCTAAAACTTCAACTCGAAAACACAAACAATTTTCCCAAAATAGCCGAGTTCAACACCTGGACACGTACAAGTGTATAACAACTAACACCTGATCAAACTCGAAAATTCACCTCGAAAACACAAACATTCTCCGAAAATAGCCGAATTCAACACCTGGACATGTACAACAACTAACACCAGATCAAACTCAAAAATTCACCTCGAAAAAACACAAAAACTCAAAATATTCCGAAAATAGCCGAACTCGACACCTGGACACATACAACAACTAACACCTGATCAAACTACAAAATTCACTACTCACTCCAACGAAAATTATAAAAAAATCACAACAATTCATAAAAAAAAAATTAATAAATCAAATCTCCAACATAACAACAGAATCTACTAAAATTCCCATAAACACAAAAACATTTCCCTCACTTCATTAACTTATCCAACTAACCAACCAACCAACTAGCTAACTAACTAACTAAACTTAAGTCACTCCTGTCTAGGAAACAAACAACAACCTAACTCCTGATGACGTCATCTCCAACTTTCCTAACTAACTAACTCACTCACTCATTAAACTAAATTAAACAAAAAAACAAACAAACAAATAAGAGAATATAAAAATAATGATATATTACCTTGAGGTGAATTTCACCGAAGGGTTTACGGTTAAAATTATTATTATTACTGGTAGTAGTACTATTATTACTCCCACTAGTAAAATTACTACTGTTACTAGTAGAATTATTACTATTACTAGGGGCGGTAATATTATGATGATTTTGACGGCGGTGAATTCTGCGCATAGAGTCATCCCCAATAACCTTACACCCCTTCTCAGATTCCAAACTGAGGGTAATCTTGTGGGGCCCATGAATCTTATAATACGACAAGACCCCATCCTGGAGCACGAACCACCGCGGGCGCCACCCTTTACCGTAGTTGACCCACTTGTGGAGGACCCCACATATGCCCTTCCCCACTATGTCGTTGATCTTCACTTCCCGGTGATCGAGGGCTGAGAGTTGACGCTGCTGCGTGGGGGGGAGATCGTGGCCGTTGATGTGGGGCGCGTGGGGGGCGCGTGAGGGGGATGGGAGTGGGGGTGGGGTTGGGTGCGCGTGTGCTGGCATTTCGGGTGTTGGGGATACGCAGCAGAATGGATGCATCGGACGGTGGGGATTAGATGGGGGTTATGGGATCGACGGTGGTGGGTGGTTCATTTTTTCGGAGGAAATGTAGAGAGAGATACGGGGGGAAAGTTGGGTTTGTGTTTATATATTGGACGGTTAGGATTATGCATTTTTTTTTCTTGTTCTTAAATGCTTAAACTCGCAGCTGTTATCTTTGACGTGATTTCAAGGTATCGGCGATATTTTGTAAACTACGCTGACTCAAGTGATATACTCAGAAACTGATTTTTACGCTTATTTTTACACTCTCACTCATCCCTTTTATGTGAGATGACAGATTCATGTGCAGGAATCTACTCCTATGAGGAGTGTAAAAATCAAATAAGTGAGTGTAAAATTCATTGCCCGATATACTCCGTATCGTAGTGTCTTTGTTATTTTCGGACTGTGATTAGGAGGATTCGAATATGAGATTAATAAGGATTTTATTTGTTATCTTAACCAGATGATGAGTTGAGTTAAATGGGTATTGGTTTAGATATAAGAGAGGGGTTGTAGGTAATATTATTTTGTTTTGTTTTATAAGGAAGGAAAATGAGTATTTGACCAAAAGAGTGTAGTGCGAATGTTCCTCGTGGCATATATTCGTGTTGGATGGGGTATGGTATGACTAGTCTTTGGTTTGATTTGGGACGTAAGAGGTGTGGAAAATGATTCTTGGTGTGACTAGCTAGTAGTCTCATGGGTATGGTATTGCTAATTTACTACAGAGTATGTGTATCAAGAGAGAAAGTGGGCGTATTTGATAATCAATATGCTTACTATTGTCTCGTTTGAAACTTTTTTGTGGAGGCTAATGCAATATACGTAATGGTGGAATTTAGGAGTCGAGTTATCACCTATCACACTATCTTGGATATATTTCGAACATAAGAAGTATATGCTTCAAGATTCACTTATTTGCCTTCGGGTTGAATTTATTTTGAGTTGTTTTAGTGTGCACATATCAGTCTCTTAGAAGGAGGACAAAGGGAAAAACTTATTCCAAGAGACCTTTATCTTACCAGTTTTTAGGTGGATAAAGAAAAACCGTCATTGGATTGAATATGGGACCTTAAATTCAGCAAGTGCTCAACTTAGCACTGGACAAAGAATTATGGTTTAATAAGTTATATTGAAACTGTAATTTATTGCCTATGAATATATGAAGATTGCATTTATGATTTGCCAATGTTTTGTTGCAAATAAATGATAAATCAGGTGGTTGAAGCTTCTTTATGTTAACCATGAGATTAGGATTTTAATTCTCATTCGTAAATAGTGTGTTCCTTTCAAACAAAGAAAAAAAAATACATGATAGTGTACCATCAATTTGGTCTTCAGTTAGATTTTCAAATAACTACAACTATAACTATAACCAAGTAATGAGCTTGTCTTACATAAAGGGAAATGGAGCTTAATTTTGATCAAGAAAGATATGTGCATTGGATGAAAACAGGTGCATGGGATGGAAAACAAAAAAGGTACACACAAACCAACTTCTAGACTAAGTTTTACAAATGTCTTATTAATCAACGAATATCAACAAGGAACCATCGATAAAGAGAACATCGGATTCCCAAATCCATGTATTATTCTTATTGATGTTATTGTTATGATTACGTATACTTTTATCAAAAGAATAACTCAATTACTTATTTACCAAATTTATCCGAAGCCTCTAGATAAACATAAGTTTTAGGTGTTATTATCCAAATTCATAAATTGCTTAATTAGTAAAATCATCCTTGACACTAGTGACTAGGTCAATTGCAAACTAACTGTATATTTTACGGTAAATGCTACAACGTTGTAGCTATGGAAACAAATTGACCATTGCCATTGATTCTTAAGAATACTCCCTCTGATCTTAAAAGAATGATATTTTATAACATTTCTTAGTTTGTAAAAAGAATGACATTCTAACTATATTCTTCCTAAATTATCATCAACATCAATAA
>CAAKMY010093654.1:0-12664 GCA_901111285.1 Corrigiola litoralis | reverse complement strand
CCGCCCGATTGCCAGCTCTACATATGACGTATTACTATAAATAAAGGTACCTTTCGCACCAAAAAAATTAAAAAAATCAAGGTACCTTAATAAATTCATTTGTTTGTCAAAAAATTTAAAGTCCTAACTTGCTTTAATAAAAATGAAAAAATATAAAAAAAAGTTAAACTCCTTCAATAGACATGTATTTTTCCTTCTCCTTTGTATCTCCTCCCTTATTGCCGCCCACTGAACCGCCACGTCACCACCCCTGATGACGTCATAAAATGTCAGGTCAGAATTTTACCATGGTGACTTTATTTTTTGTTACTGTGAAGATGGTTTATATAATTATTGTTTATATTGTGCTTTAGTGGTTCATGAAATGAACCAGTTGAGCTTAATTTATGTTAAGAATTTAATTTCCTGATTCATGTTCTTGTATTTATAGTTTGCACTAAAATTACTGACTTGGGTTTGTGCCAAATTGCCATTTTTTGTTACAATTGAGACCAAATTTTAAGCTGGGGTAGCTGAAAAATTAGTGTATTTCTTGATTATGTTGCTGTAGCTGTGACTTATAGTTTCCCCCAATGATACTTGTATTGTGACCGCTTGTTTTAGCTTATTACATGATACAAATTGCGCCGCAGTGGCGGTATTGATGGGGGCTGTGATCTCTTAGTAAGCTCAAAGCCGGAGTATACTGGTTTTTCATCTTGAAGGACAGTGATAGGGTGGTACCCGGTGATGCCAATTTGAGTGCTGCCCTCTAACAGGGCGGGGGGCTTGGTGGGCCGTACCAATTAGGGGGTGGGGGGATTATAATAATACGTGTCAGAGGGTGGCGCACAATTTGGGTACCACCCGGTGGGGCCATTGTTTTACTTGTTTGAAACCGTTGGAGGGATTTAATTAGTGGTATTTCGAGAGTTGTGTGATAGTGCTGGTAGAAATTGAAGCTGTGGTTTACATGACTTATATCCTCCTGTGCATTTCGAGTTCTGACACTGGTTAGAGTTGTTTGTTTACGCGCAGAGTTTGATTTATAGGAATGTTGGAGTTATAAAAGATCTTCTTCATGTGATAAAGTAGTACGGGGTAGTAGTTTCTTTAAGGTGCTTTAATGGTTTTTTGTGGGGTTATAAGTGGGAGTGTTGTTTTAAGCATACTATCTGAGTAGCCATAGTTTGTTCCTTCCAGAAATTGAGTATCGCGAATCAAGAAATGTCATGAATGGCAGATAAGGTTCGCATTCATGAGAGTGCCTTTATTGGAGCTAAAACATGAAGTGATATCTTGTAGAGAGCTAGTGATGTAAATTTAGTGAAAATTTTGCAGAAACTTTGCAATTTGAAATTATCTGTACAGATTTGTTCACCTTTTTACTCAAGAAATGAATCTAGTAGGGCAATTGCATTGAACAAGTAGTGGCATATGTTTGCTTAGAAAAACGCCATTCATGTTAACTGAACTACTAGCCTATCGGTTACCAAACTTACCATTGACGGGTGGGAGACTCAACTGATGTTCTGTTGTTGCCATCATTTGATTTACACCTAGTAATGTATTTTGGATTCTTGGTAAGTTGGTATACAGCTTGGCTCGATGTCTGTTGAGTGTACCCCCCCCCCCCCCCTTTCTCTCCTCAACTTCTGTCCTGACTACTTAAGTAAATGCATTGCTTTCTTGCAGAATAACGTCCGACGCAAGGAATTGTTAGAATGAAGAGGCTAAAGGGACAGCTGTCTCCATGGTTTGGCCACCTTGGTCTTTTCAGAGCTTCCAGCAAAATAACCTTCTTTCAGCCAGCAGTCCTTACTTCCGTTGATGAAGATAGACTCCCTTACGATTTGATATCTCAAGGCCATTTTTTCAATCAAACTCATTCTTTCTCAACAACGGCAGCGACACTTTTGGTGCAGGCTCATGACCCAGCTAAACTGAGCTTGGATATACAAAATGCAGTTGATGAGCGTAGGTATCACGAAGCCTGGAGATTGTTTGAGCAACACATGCAGATGGAAGGTTTTCCTAGGAAGTCTGTGGTAAATAAGTTGCTTGCTAGTTATGCGGAGACTTTGGACTCTGAGTTGCTGAATTGGGCTCTTCAACTGGTGGAACAGGCATTTGAAGAAGGTAAACATACTTTATTTGAGAAAGAGACTCTTTTATATCTTTCTCTTGCTCTTGCGAGATGTGGTCTACCAGTGCCTGCATCTATCCTCTTGCGGAAGCTGATAGGAATTAAAGTATATCCCCCAGTGATAGCTTGGTCTGCAGTTTTAGCCTACATGTCAGTGTCAGCATCTGGTGCTTATCTGGCTGCTGAGCTATTTCTTGAGATCGGGTATCTCTTCAAGGATAATAGGATAGACCCTCGTAAAAAAAGTAATGCAACTTTGATTGCAATGAAGCCTAACACACTTGCCCTTGGTGTTGCTTTAGCTGGGTGTCTTGTGTTTGGAACGACTAGGATAGCTGAGCAGCTACTTGACATGATGCCTAGAATTGGTATTAAGACTGACACTGCCCTGTTAATCTTGATGGCACATATATATGAAAGAAATGGGAGAAAAGAAGAGCTCAAGAAGCTTAAGAGATATATAGAGGAAGCAGATAATCTCAATGAGACTCAGTTCCGGCAATACTATAATTGCTTGCTTAATTGCCACTTAAAATTTGGGGATCTGGAATCGGCATCTTGGATGGTTGTAGAAATGCTTCATAAGGCGAAAGAAGCACACAACTCCCTTGCTGCAGCTACACTTATATTTGAACCTTCTAAGAAAGCAATTTCATCTTGTTCGTCCAAAAGTTCTAGCAAGACGGATTCAAGTATCACTTATAAAGGTGTTGACTCCACAGTCAACTTTATATCTTTTGCGGATTTCTCCAGGGACCAGAACTTTCAATTTTTTGAAGGCGAGGCAAAGGAAATTCTTGCTTCTCTGTCTTTGGAGTTGCAGAAGCAGATAGAACTGGTTATCACTGAACGAGGTGTTCTTCAACCAACAGAGAAAGCATATGTTAACTTAGCTAAGGCATTCTTGGAAGCTGGTAAGACCAAGGAATTAGCTGAGTTTCTAATCAAGGCTGAAAAGAAACAGTCTTTATCTTCTGCTGATGATTCAACCTTGATCAATGTCATTAATTCATGTATTTCCCTTGGCTGGTTGGATCAAGCACATGATCTTCTTGATGAGATGCGTTTTGCTGGGATCAGGACCAGTTCTTCCGTGTACTCCTCCCTTCTGAAAGCATACTGTAAGGCAAACAGGACAGCTGAACTTATGTCTCTCCTGCGGGAAGTTCGAACAACCGGGGTTCAACTGGATGCAAGCTGTTATGAGGCATTAATACAGTCCAGAGTTCTTCAGAAAGATACTCTGGGGGCTCTTGATCTCTTTAAAGAGATGAAAGAAGCTAAAATTCCAAGAGCTGGTCATCAAGGATTTGAGTTCTTGATTGGCGGATGTGCACAGAGTGGTGAAGCTGGATTAATGGCCAAACTCTTGAAGGAAATTCGGGAGGGGGAGAGAGTTAATTGTGGAGTCCACGATTGGAATAATGTGATTCATTTTTTCTGCAAGAAGAGGTTAATGCAAGATGCAGAGAAGGCTCTGCAGAAGATGAGGAGCTTGGGACATACTCCGAATGCACAAACTTTTCATTCTATGGTCACTGGATATGGAGCCATTGGTGGAAGATATACTGAGGTGGCAGAGCTTTGGGGTGAGATGAAAAGTCTCGCAGGTGCCACTCAAATGAAATTTGACCAAGAACTCTTGGACTCTGTTCTCTACAGTTTTGCGAGGGGTGGTTTTTTCGCTAGGGCGAATGAGGTTGTGGAGATGATGGAGAAAGGGAAAATGTTCATTGACAAGTACAAGTACCGAACCCTTTTCTTGAAGTACCACAGGACAATATACAAGGGAAAGGTTCCGAAATTCCAGTCGGAATCCCAATTGAAGAAAAGAGAGGAAGCCTTGGCTTTCAAAAAGTGGGTTGGCTTGTTTTAGAGGGATTTGAGCTACTTACGCCTTCAATGGCTCATGGCTGGTCACTCTACATATTTTAGATTATCTGAAAGCATGACATGGGAAGAGAGAGATGGGCAATGGTGGAACTGTGGAAGAATTAAGACTTTACATGCTGAGCATCATTGTCTGAGCCGTATATGCAACTAATATTAACTTGGAAGCTCATGGATAACTTAGATATCAAGTTCAGTACAGCTTTGGCGTTCAAAAAGGAAATTGTTCCCAAGGTAAGCTCCCTTGAGCCGACCTTTCTGCATCCGATGCCTCTCTGTCTCACATCAAGTTTAACAATGTCATTGGTTGGTTGCGGCCTTCTGAGGAGTTGTCATTATTTTACATAGCTTTTAGATTATCGTCTTTCCTGAAAAATGGATTCACTATCGTGCATTCTCCTCTGATTTGGGACAGATCCTGGCTACTGCAAAGATGTTATGGGAGTTTCTTAGAGAGAAAAAGCGTCTTGCAGTAATCATGCGAACAAGAACAACATAAGATTTGTATCCACGTTTATCTACTTTTCCATTGCTTTATTTCCTTGTTCAAATCTTTCATTTTTGGTGTACAAAAATTTTGGTTTGCTCAAATTGAATAATTTGTATAAAGTTTCGGCAAGTTAATGATCTTTAAAAACCATTTATTCACCCATTTATTTCCTCTACATAAAGAATACCTGGAACCCTTTATTTGAAAGTTATTATTCCTATATAACATTAGTTTCTTTTAGTTAAAACAAGCAGAGTCTGACAATTTCTTTGTAGAGCAAAAGACATGATAAAAATATCAAAATATGAGGTTTTATTACAATTATCTTACTCACAGGAAGCAAATTGAAAAAGCAGTAACTTCTTTAGAATTGTTTCCTGAATTACATAAAAGACATAAACAAAAATTCAAAATATGAGGTCTTATTACAAATCCATCTTTGTCACAGGAAGCAAATTGAAAAAGCTGTAGCTCCTTGCAATTGTTTTCTGAATTATATATAATGTTGGGACTTGTAGAGTAATCATATTATGCACCCCTGTATATCAAATCTTACATGAAACCTTCATGCTCGGATCCCGAAGTACGAATCACATCACCAACACTCAAAATTACCTATGCTTTCGACGTTCCAATTTACCCGAGCCTTTTGCATTGCGAGTCCTTTGTGGAGCCGCATTGTGAGCGCTTTCAGGAGCCGCATTCTGACAAGCCGCTCTCTAGAGCTCTAACCAGTTCTTCAAAATGATTACGGGGTACCTTGGTTAGGTTAGTCAGCTTCAGACGGAAATTTCGGAAAGCTTCTTCCTTATCTTCTGGCTTATCTTTTTCATTTAATTTCTTGTTATTTGCTTCCTGTGAGGCTGTATCTTTTGCTCTATGGAATACTGACAGTTGCTTTTCTGCACAATGATGTAGTCTTTCAAGAGGAGACTCAGCGTCGCCTTGTAAGTACTCGAAGAACTGTTTCTTGATAACCTCATGTTCAGGCAAATAGTGACCATACGCATAAGTCCATTTCAACACCTGCCTGCATTCTATTTTGTTCCCACGCATCTACGATGAATTTGAGCTGTGTTAGAGGTTCCTTGAACTCGTGACTGAGCTCATGTAACGTATCTGTTTGCATCACTTCCAAACTCTCGGTAGCCTTCTGCCTCGACTTTTGGTTGCTGTCCCACCTTTCGTAATAGTGATTGTATTTCTCTAGAGTGTTTTTTGCCAATTGCCTTTTGTTTTCCTCTTCATCATATGAACATTGGCTTTTACAGTTTGATATATATTACACGCGTAGAAGCCACCAGTACTATTGTTATGACTCCACTCACCAAGGCATAGCCAGCAGAACTCAAATTTGCACGGCTGACCGCATGTCATATGCATGCATCCCTGGTTCTTCTCAATCGAGCGCTTGCATTTGGTACAGGGCTCTGAGTTGGCAATAATCCAGGCCGCATTTCCATGCATCCCTGGTTCTTCTCAATCGAGCGCTTGCATTTGGTACAGGGCTCTGAGTTGGCAATAATCCAGGCCGCATTTCCAACTGTTCTTTAAGACCCACTTAGCCACCATTTCGCAATTCACAGGATGATGGACTTCCTCTGCACAGTTCCAGCAGAAAGCATGTGAGCAGAGGCAAGTAACTTCACAAACATCGCTCCCAATTTCGAACTCCATCGCGTTCTCACAATCAGGAGCAGGGCACCACTTTGTCTTCTTGTTTTGCTCAACATAGGATGCCTCCTGCCAATTTTCGTCCGATTCTATTTCAGGACCGAGACGATATTTTTTTCGTGGGTTATAATCCACAAAAATCGGTGTATTGGGTCGATTTTTAATTTTCCGGAAAAAGTACCGAAATTTACCAAGCATGTTCAAAGTGTGTATTGGAGTATAATTGAAGCATGTGACAATCTCATTCCTCCTTCTTGATAGATTTATGTTGTGTTTAGCGCTCAGTTCAAGCATATACATAATAGACAAAACCGATGGTTTGGGCTATGCCAAAGCTACTTTTTGGCAATTTTTGTTCTATTCTTCATTATATGCGTATAAGGTGCCTCTTGATAAATTTCATCCGATACTATTTCAGGACCAAAACGAGGTTTTTTCATAGGTTATAATCCACAAAAACCGACTTTTTGGGTCAATTTTTGATTTTACAAAAATTATCCCGAAATTTACCAATCATGTTCATAGGGTGTATTGGAGCATAATTGAAGCATTGGCAATGCCATTCCTCCTTCTTTATAGTTTTGTTGTAGGTTGAGCGCTCGGTTCGAGCATGTGCATAATGGACAAAACCGATGGTTTGGGCTACGCCAAACCTACCTTTTGTCGATTTTCTTGTTCCATTCTTCATTATATTTGTTTAGGATGTCTCATGTCAATTTTTGCCGATTCTATTTCGGGGCTTAAATGAGGTTTTCGTGAGTTATAGTTCACAAAAACCGACTTTTTGAGTAGTTTTTTTTATTTTCCGGAAAAAGCCCAAAATTTACCAAGCATGTTCATAGGGTGTATTGGATAAGAATTGAAGCATGTGACAGTGCCTTTCCTCCTTATTGATAGTTTTACGTTGTGTTTAGCGCTCAATTTTAGCATGTGCATAATGTACAAAGCCGATGGTTTGGGCTATGCCAAAGCAACTTTTTGGCAATTTTCTCGTTTCATTTTTCATTATATGTGTCTTGAATGCCTCTTGTCGATTTTCGTCCGATTCTATTTCGGTGCCGAGATGAGGTTTTTTCGTGGGATATAGTCCACAAAAACCGACTTTTTGGGTCGATTTTTTATTTTCCGGAAAAGGCCCGAAATTTACCAAGCATGTTCATAGGGTGTGTTGGAGCATAATTGAAGCTTGCGACAGTGTCATTCCTCCTTATTCATAGTTCTACGTTGTGTTTAGCGCTCGATTCGAGCATGTGCATAATGGACAAATTAAACCGATGGTTTGGGCTACGCCAAAGTTACATTTTGGCAATTTTCTTCTTCCATTCTTCATTATATGTGTCTTGGATGCCTCGTGTCGATTTTCGTCCGATTCTATTTCGGAGCAGAGACGAGGCTTTTACGTGGGTTATGATCTACAAAAACCGGCTTTTTGGGTCGATTTTTAATATCTGGAAAAGTACCAAAATTTACCAAGCATGTTAATAGTGTGTATTGGAGCATAATAGAAGCATGTGGCAATGTCATTCCTCTTTCTTGATAGATTTACGTTGTGTTCAGCGGTCGGTTCCAGCATGTACATAATGGACAAAACCGATGGTTTGGGCTACACCAAAGCTACTTTTCGGAAATTTTCTTGTTTAATTTCATTCTTCATTAGATGTCTTTGAGGTGCCTCTTGCTAATATTTGTCCAATTCTATTTCGGGGCCAAGACGAAGTTTTTTCGTGGGTTATTGTCCACAAAACCGACTTTTTGGGGCGATTTTTGATTTTACGGAAATTGTCCCCAAATTTCCCAAGCATGTTCATAGGGTGTATTGGAGTATAATTTAAGCATGTGGCTATGCCATTCCTCATTCTTATAGTTTTATTGTAGGTTGAGCGGTCGGTTCGAGCATGTGCATAATGTACTAAACCGATGGTTTAGGCTACGCCAAACCTACTTTTTGAGGATTTTCGTGTTCCATTCTTCATTATATTTGTTTAGGATGTCAGCTCATGTAAATTTTCGTCCGATTCTATTTCGAGGCCGAAACGAGGTTTTCATGAGTTATTTATAGTCCACAAAAACCAACTTTTTGGGTCAATTTTTTATTTTCCCGAAAAAAGGCCCGAAATTTACCAAACATGTTCATAGGGTGTATTGGAGCATATTTGAAACATGTGACAGTGTCATTCCTCCTTATTGATAGTTTTACGTTGTGTTTAGCGCTCAATTTTAGCATGAGCATAATGTACAAAACCGATGGTTTAGGCTACGCTATAGCTACTTTTTGACAATTTTCTCGTTTCATTTTTCATTATATATTTCTTGAATGCCTCTTGTTGATTTTCGTTCGATTCTATTTCGGTGCCGAGACGAGGTATTTTCGTGGGTTATAGTCCACAAAAACCGACTTTTTGGGTCGATTTTTTATTTTTCGTAAAATAGCCCGAAATTTACCAAGCATGTTCAAAAGGTGTATTGGAGCATAATAGAAGCTTGTGACAATGTCATTCCTCCTTATTGATAGTGTTACGTTGTGTTTAGCGCTCGATTCGAGCATGTGCATAATGGACAAATTAAACAGATGGTTTGGGATCCGCCAAAGTTACTTATTGGCAATTTTCTTGTTTCATTCTTCATTATATGTGTCTTGGATGCCTCCTTTCAATTTTCGTCCGATTCTATATCGAGGCCAAGACCAGGTTTTGTCGTGGGTTATACGCCACAAAAACCGGGTTTTTGAGTCGATTTTTGATTTTACGGAAAAATCCTGAAATTTATCAAGCATGTTCATAGAGTCTATTGGAGCATAATTGAAGCATGTGGTAATGCCATTCGTCCTTCTTGATAGTTTTATTGTGTGTTGAGTGCTCGGTTCGAGCATGTGCATAAAGGACAAAACCGATGGTGTGGTACACCAAAGCTACTTTTTGCCGATTTTCTTGTTCTATTTTTTATTATATGTGTCTTGGATGCCTCTTGACAATTTTTGTACGATTCTATTTCGGGGCCGAAACGAGGTTTTCGTGAGTTATAGTCCACAAAAACCGACTTTTTGGGTCGATTTTTGATTTTACGGAAAATTGTTCCAAAATTTACCGAGCGTGTTCATATGGTGTATTGGGGCATAATTGAAGTATGTGGCAATGACATTCCTCCTTCTTGCTAGTTTTGTTGTGTGTTGAGGGCTCTCTTCGAACATGTGCATAAAGGACAAAAACGATGGTTTGGGCTACCCCAAAGCTACGTTTTGGCGATTTTCTTGTTCTATTCTTCATTATATGTGTCTTGGATGCCTCCTGCCAATTTTCGGCTGATTCTACTTCGGGGCCAAGACAAGGTTTTTTCGTGGGTTATAGTACACAAAAACCGACTTTTTGGGTCGATTTTTGATTTTACGGAAAAAACCCAAAATTTACCAAACATGTTCATAGTGTGTATTGGATAATTATTGAAGTATGTGGCAATGCCATTCCTCCTTTTTGATAGATTTACGTTGTGTTTAGCCCTCGGTTCAAACATGTGCATAATGGACAAAACCGATGGTTTGGGCTACGCCAAAGTTATTTTCAGAAATTTTCTTGATTCATTTTTCATTATATGTGTTTGAGGTGTCTCTTGCTAATTTTCGTCCGATTCTTCTTCGAGGCCAAGACGAGGTTTTTTCGTGGGTTAAAGTCCACAAAAACCGACTTTTTGGGTCGATTTTTGATTTTACGGAAATGGTCTCGAAATTTCCCAAGCATGTTGATAGGGAGTATTAGAGCATAATTGAAACATGTGGCAATGCCATTTCTCATTCTTTATAGTTTTATTGTAGGTTGAGCGCTCGGTTCGAGTATGTGCATAATGGACAAAACCGATGGTTTAGGCTACGCCAAACCTACTTTTTGGCGATTTTCTTGTTCTATACTTCATTAAGATGTCTCATGTCAATTTTCGTCCGATTCTATTTCAGGGCTGAAACGAGGTTTTCATTAGTTATATTCCAGAAAAACCGACTTTTTAGGTCGATTTTTTATTTTACGGAAAAAGGCTTGAAATTTACCAAGCATGTTCATAGGGTGTATTGGAGCATAATTGAAGCATGTGACAGTGTCATTCCTACTTATTGATAGTTTTACGTTGTGTTTAGTGCTCGATTCGAGCATGTGCATAATAGACAAATTAAATAGATGGTTTGGGCTTCGCCAAAGTTACTTTGTAACAATTTTCTTGTTTCACTCTTCATTATATGTGTCTTGGATGCCGCAAGTCGGTTTTCGTCCGATTCTATATCATGGCCAAGACGAGGTTTTTTCGTTGGTTATAGTACACAAAACCGACTTTTTGGGTCGATTTTTGATTTTACGGAAAAAATCCTGAAATTTACCAAATATGTTCATAGGGTGTATTGGAGCATTATTGAAGCATGTGGCAATCCTATTCCTCCTTCTTGATAGTTTTATTGTGTGTTTAGCACTCGGTTCGAGCATGTGCATAAAGGACAAAACTGATGGTTTGGGCTACATCAAAGCTACTCTTTGCCAATTTTCTTGTTCTATTTTTCATTATATGTGTCTTGGTTGCCTCCTGCTAATTTTTGTCTTATTCTATTTCGGGGCCGAAACGAGGTTTTCGTGTGTTTAGTCCACAAAAACCGACTTTTTAGGTCGATTTTTGATTTTACGGAAATTGTCCCGAAATTTCCCAAGCATGTTCATAGGGTGTATTGGAGCATAATTGAAGCATGTGACAATGTTATTCCTCCTTATTTATAGTTTTATTGTAGGTTGAGCGCTCGGTTCGAGCATGTGCATAATGGACAAAACTGATGGTTTGGGCTACGCCAAACCTACTTTTTGGCGATTTTCTTCTTCTATTCTTCATTATATTTGTATAGGATGTCTCATGTCAATTTTTGTCCGATTCTATTTCGGGGCCGAAACGAGGTTTTCGTGAAATATAGTCCACAAAAACTGACTTTTGGGGTAGATTTTTTTATTTTACGGAAAAAGGCCTGAAACTTTCCAAGAATTTCATAGGGTGTATTGGAACATAATTGAAGCATGTAACAGTGCCTTTCCTCCTATTGATAGTTTTACGTTGTGTTTAGAGCTCGATTTTAACATGTGCATAATGTAAAAGACCGATGGTTTGGGCTACGCCAAAACTACTTTTTTGTAATTTTCTTGTTTCATTCTTCATTATATGTGTCTTGTATGCCTCCTGCCAATTTTCGTCCGATTCTATTTCGGGGCTGAAACGAGATTTTCTTGAGTTATAGTCTACCAAAACCGACTTTTTGGGTTGATTTTTTATTTTCCGGAAAAAAGGCCCGAAATTTACCAAGCATGTTCATAGGGTGTATTGGAGCATAATTGAAGGATATGATAGTGTCATTCCTCCTTATTGATATGTTTACGTTATGTTTAGCGCTCGGTTCGAGCATGTGTATATTGGAAAAAATCGATGGTTTGGGCTACGCCAAATCTAATTATAGGCGATTTTCTTGTTCCATTCTTCATTGTATATGTTTAGGATGCCTCATGTCAAATTTCGTCCGATTCTATTTCGGAGCCGAGACGAGGTTTTCCGTGGGTTACAGTCCACAAAAACTAACTTTTTTGGTCGATTTTTTATTTTCCGGAAAAAGGCCCGAAATTTTCAAGAATGTTCATAGGGTGTATTGAAGCATAAATGAAGCATGTGGCAATGCCATTACTCCTTCTTTATAGTTTTATTATAGGTTAAGCGCTCGGTTTGAGCATGTGCATAATGAACAAAACCGATGGTTTGGGCTATGCCAAACCTACTTTTTGGCGATTTTCTTGTTCCATTCTTCATTATATTTGTTTAGGATGTCTCATGTCAATTTTTGCCGATTCTATTTCGGGGCCTAAATGAGGTTTTCGTGAGTTATAGTTCACAAAAACCGACTTTTTGAGTAAATTTTTTATTTACCGGAAAAAGCCCAAAATTTACCAAGCATGTTCATAGGGTGTATTGGAGCATAATTGAAACATATGACGATGCCATTCCTCCTTATTGATAGTTTTACGTTTTGTTTAACGCTCAATTGTAGCATGTGCATAATGTAAAAAACCGATGGTTTGAGCTACGCCAAAGCTAATTTTTGGCAATTTTCTTTTTTCATTCTTCATTATATGTGTCTTGGATGCCTCCTGCCAATTTTCGTCTGATTCTATTTCGGGACCGAAACGAGGTTTTCTTGAGTTTTAGTCCAAAAAAACCGACTTTTTGGGTTGATTTTTTATTTTCCGGAAAAAGGCCCGAAATTTTCCAAGCATGTTCATAGGGTGTACTGGAGCATAATGAAGCATGTGACAATGTCATTCCTCCTTACAGAGCTGGCAATCGGGCGGGTCGGGTCGGTTTCGGGTCGGGTCAGCTCGGTTCGGGTCATGTCTGTTTCGGGTCAACTCGGGTCATGACAACCTTCGGGTCGGTTCGGTTTCGGTTCGGGGCATATCGGTTTCGGGTCACATCGGGTCATTTAT
>CAAKMY010093567.1:10399-34475 GCA_901111285.1 Corrigiola litoralis | reverse complement strand
CAAAAACTAAGAACCCAACAAATTCTTTGGAAAGGCTAGCAAGTGGTTAAACTTAGGGACATGTCATAGCTTCTCTAAATCTACTTGTCATCTTTTGGACTTAAACAGAGTTCCTCTGAGTTAGATGTACTCCTTCTGCTGGAGCATTCTGGGAACTTGCTCCCACTTGTATTTTCTGTGGTATCAGTATATGCTAAGGTAACGGTTTATGATTACATGAACGTAACTTAGATGGGTCATGGGTACAGAAGCATGCTGATTAGAGGGTTCCCTCAGGTTTCTCGTAGCAGTATTCTCTGGGTCTATGTTTTGTTGGCATGAACATATTTAATATTAGGTGGTCTCGCCTTTCAGGGTTGGATATCTCAGCAATCGTTGAAGCCATACTGTATGATAGCTCTGTGTGGTTCTCTGTGTTTCTCATGTAACTTACTGAGTATTTGTTATTGGTGGGTTTTTCATTTGTGACTTTTTTGCTAGCTGGCTCTTGATGTGGCCTGGGAAATGGCTTAAGTTACTTGTGGTGTTTTGTTATATATATTTTTCTTCCAAGAAGCTGGAAGTTTGCATATCAAGGGCTTTTTGAGTGTCACAGATAACTTCACGTCTTCACTTGATAAGTTGATAGCTTTCTTGCGGGTCTGCAAATCAATAGCTCTTGCATTTTCTTCTGTTAGAAACTTGAGCTCATAATGTGGAGCCTATCTTTACCAATGACTGGTAAGGCGGGTATGACAATGAATATAAACGAAAAATATAGTCATTGTTGTCAAACGATCTTTAGTTACCAGTGAGTGGTAAGGCCGGTGTCATTCTTGTTTCTATTGAGACAGTGCTTTGTAAGATCCATTATTGTATACTGAGTAGTGATTCTTGATTTTCATGGTAGGGTTGAGGTTCAACTTGACCTTGTGTTTGTGATTATGATGATATTGACAAGAGAGTCCTTTTGGTATGAAATTTGGTCTGAAATTTTGTGTGAATGCTCCATGTCTTTAAATATTATGGATTTTCAGTATTGTGATATTGTGATGGATGTTACTGCAAAAATTCCACGGACAGGAGCGTTGGTGTAGAGTCACCAATAAGTTGTCCCTGATGCTTTGGGGGCATTGGCTATTTGGCTTTAAAGGATCCTCATGAATCTGTCATTTATCTGCCTGGTGTAACAAACATCACAAATCACAATACGAGAAATTAGGATCTGCATATTATTCAGAGTACATACAATCTTAGCGCCTGTGTGCATGCGGCCATGACAACGTCCGGGGAGGTCCACATGTACATTGGCTTATAGGTAATGACATTAAATCAGTGAAGAGACTATTTTTGTAGACCTGTAGAATTTCTGGGAAGTTAGTAGTGATAAGGAAAACCTGTGGAAATTGAATAGTCTTGGGTGTTTCCTTGCAACTGAATTTCTGAACCTTGGGAGTTCTGACTATCACCCTAGGCGTGTAGGAAGTTCGTAGATGTTCCCTTAAGATGAAGGCTATTGTTCATTGATGTTCTCTTCTCTGGTTTGAGTGCTAATTTGCAACTCAGGAAGGTGAATTTGCGTAAAATGCTTCTCTTGCAAGTGTTAAGAGCACAAGATTTGCTTACTTGATTGGTATATGCAAGTAACCAGTTATCATAGCAAACTAAGTTAATTAGTCATCTGGTGGCTGTGTTGCTATGGTGGCCAGTTTATCTGTCGAAGCTTAGATTCGAAGTTTGGTGTTCCAAACTTTGAGCAACGGTAGCTGAATTATGTCTGATTTAGTACTTTGTGAAGGGGCTAATTAAGTATTTTGTGGAGGGGAATAATATGTAGAGCTTGTTAGTTTTGTACTGTGAAATTGAGTTTGTAACATTCTCCCTATATAATTAGATATGTTTACTCTATTTACATAGGGTAATTCCCAATTAAGTGATCAACGGGATACTACATATGTAACTAAGACATTTTATAGGAAATTTATCTTTCAACCCTTTTGTTAACTGTCAAAATATATGTAAGCAAACAATTACGTTCACAGTACTTCTATATGTCTGACATCTTCTATTTTCAGTCTACTGCCTTCATCTGTAGTTGTTATAGTTCATCTTATGTTCACTGTAGAAATCTTGGATCATGTCCTGCTGATCATAAATTACCCTCTTATAATTTTTTGGCAGGTGTTTAGCGGAACTTTCTGAGTGAGAGGCTCTCCTGCTTGCAGCCATCAATTAAAGAGAACAAGGAAGATACAAATCTACAATTTGTGGATGCTGAGGAGTTTTGTTCCCTACCTTTTAATAATTCTTTATACAGAAAGTGGCATATTTGTCATGAAGATATGCACCGGACATGATGTTCAGTTTTCCTAGAAGAGCTCTGGTTATTAGTGGTCAATGCTCTATCATCATAAAGGCCATAAACATATATAGATGATTTAATTTGTGATTCCTTATCCAAATTCATCCTGGCAGTGCCCTACTCTCCACTATATCCTGAATTTTGTGCATCAGCTGATGTAATTTGATATTGCCATATTTGCAGAGTCCCGCCAAGTCATTTGGATATATAATGTATGATTGCTTTCCCGTCGAAGCCTTTGAGGGGAAAGGTACCTTCCATAATTCGTCACCTTGGTAGTGGTTTGTCTTCCACTAATGGCATTTTGTGCATTGTTAGATTTCCGTACAAAATGTGCATGGATTTGGATGAAGGCTGTAAAAATGTTAATATTTTTCACCTAAGGAGTGGTACACTGGTACCTTCACCCACCCAAATGGAATTTTGTGCATTAGTGGCACAATTTCACGTATAATGTGACCTGATGATAGTGATACCTGCTGAAATGTTGTCACCTCTTAATGAGGGAAGCTGAATGAGAGACACACAATTACGAGATAATGCGTTCTCTGTCGAGACATCGAGCAACAATTATCTGTAGCAACATCATTTTTCTTTAGGAAGCATCTTGTCCTCCCAAAGCCTTCTTGCGAGGTTCACTCTTAAGAGGTTTTTTGAAAGTTGAAGGTTGTGACCAGTAAGTCGTTTTTCATATGGACAAACAAATGCCTCTTAATATCTACTGATTATGATAGTACAGATTAATTGAAGTATGATGCACATGCCTGTCTCTCAATAGTTCCTGAAATCGGCTCCTCTCATACAATTACACCCAACTTTTAAGTATTTTTTCAGCTTAGCTGACGGAAGCATCATCAATGATTCATCATAGGTTGCTACTTCGTTGTTAAATTATTTGCCAAGGACAAAACAAGAGCATGGGATTCTATCTATGCTGCCATGCCAACTTTTCTTGATTAAGACAGCCTTACCTTGTGGATTATCTTCAATGTTTGGATCCTTTGCTTGATTTGACTATAAAATGTTGCTCTTATTGTGGTTCAAGTCCAAGAACTCCTACGAAATAAGCCTAATCTTTGTAACTTGATGGGCTATATGACATGTTTTCAATTAGGAGATGATTTCTACACATTTTTTTTATCTTTTTTTGTTCTGCTTCTTTGCTGACCTCGTAGTCCCGAAAGAGAATAACCTTTGATTTATAGAGTAAATCTTATGTTGGTCGCTACGCTGAGCTAGGTCAGGGGTGCTCGAGTTTTATTGACTATCGAGGAGGTGTCCTTTGTCAAAACTACCATGTAGAAAATTCCATGTGAAAAATCGTGTTTCACATGATAAGAAACCAGATTGTTTATAGCCACTTGAGCACGTTAGTACAATTAGAATCAATAGGAGATATGTACTAAACTTATTGGCAAAATTGAACTGAAATGAACTAAACTTAACATACTGGAATTGAATTGAGATGAACTAAACGGAATGGAGCTGAATTAAACCAAGTCGGATTGAATGGAGTGGAAATTAACTTTTTTTTTTTTTTTGAAAGCAACTTAACTTAACTTAGCATAAGAGATATTTTATTTTCTATACGAAAAAATGCATTTCTTAATTGAAAGTTATAGGACACCTAAAACGGATGGAATTGTAAATCGTAAACAATATAACCAAAGTTATACAAGGATTTCGTAGTAATCTAGCTAGGATCTCTCAAATTCATCGATGTGACACGTCCTCTTAATATTGTTTTTACATAGTTTGTAGCGAGGAAAATTTCCATTAGCTTATCATAACTTTGAAGAAAAAATTATCTTTATTTGACTCTGTAAAGTTTAGACGAATTGAATTATATACTAGAATCCCTTGACGGGAAGTAAAACGAACAATCAATAAAAACAATCCAACAAAAATTTCATAAACTACACTAAAAATTCCTATAATAGGGGACTTACTAATCTCACAATAAAAAGGAGAATTAGATTATTACCTAAAAAAATATGGACGGAAAATTAATAGGATTTTGCGTTTACTAATGATTCTATAATTATAGCTAGCCTTACGAGTACCAGCGTTACGATTTATAGAGAAAGGGAGAGAAGTGAGATAGGGTTCTTAGGAGATAGTTATCAGTCGTACTCCTGGGATCTTTATTTTCCAACCTAAGAGATATTTATCCTACTATTGTTAGTGATTTTTCTATTACTAGCTTGTAATTATTAATAATAATGTTTATCATTATGATAAAAGCAGTAATAATACTATTAGTAATAAATTATTATTAATAAAATAATTGAAATGAACTAAACTACACAAGTGAACTGAACTAAAATAAGCTAAACTAAATTAGTGAAATGATATCAACTAAACTACTAAACCGAACTTAGTTAAACTAGTGAATTGCACCGATCTAGTGAGTTGAACTATACAAAATTGAACTAGTAAGCTAAATATATCTAAAATAAACTAGTAGACTGAATTAAACTACTGAGATGAACTAAGTGAATTAAACTGAATTTCTGAGTTGATTTTGACTCAGTTAGTAAGTTGAAGTACATTACACTAGTGAGCTAAACTAAAATAAACTAAAATGAAACTGAACAAAACTATATATATAAACTAAACTAAACTATTCTAGTGGGCTGAACTAAACATGAACTAAACAAAAATAAACTAGATCAAGCTAACATAAACTAAATTAAACTAAACTAGTGAACCGAGCTAAACTAGTGAGATGAGTTGAAATGAACCGCACTAATGAGCTTACTAAACTAGACTTTCAATTCGAACTTAATTAAGTGGAACGATTGAGATAAACTAATCTAAACTCATAAACTGGACTAAGTTGAATTAAAGTAAATGAGTGAGTTGAACTGAACTAAAATAAACTAGTAAAAAACAAAACTGAACTAATTTAAACTAAATTTAAATGACCTTAATGGAATAGAACTGAACTAGTGAGCTTAACTGAATTGGACTAAACTAATAAATTGATTTGACTTAAGAGATTTTTATATTGTATTAATAGTTACTTTGTGAGTTATTAGCATTCTTATTATTTTTCATCATCCTAGTAATAGTAGTAGTATTAGTTATTAAAAATAATAATGATGAAGAAAATAATGGTACATGAAATGACAACGAGAATAAACATAAAATAAATGGGATAAAAAGAAACTCGGATAATGATATTAATAGTAGTAATAATCTACTATCACTATTATTCTTATTATTATTGTAACAACATCAACAACAACAACAAAATGATCAACATAAGTAATGCTAATAATAACAACGTAAGTAACTCAGTTTGGCAGAATAGAACTAAACTCAACTGAACTATATTGAACAAAATGGAATAGAATGGTTGAATTGAACGGAATGGAGATGAACTGGATAAAATTGAACTAGACTAAAAAACTAAAATCAAGTTGAAAAGAACAAAGCCGGTGGGCAACAATTTGGTGCCCACCCCCTTACAAAGTTTATTTTATATTTAAAAATAAAAATGTTTATAAAAAACATGTGAGAGGGTGGTTGCCAATATAGTGCCCACCCGGTGGATAAATTTCATTTTCCTATTGATAAGGGTATCCAAGTTTTCCTTTATCTATCTTTCTTATTGTTGATCCCATGACACATTGTCTCCTTCTAAATGTTGATCTCACAGCCCACTATTTTCTTCTAATTTTGACCCTGTCAACCCACTATCTATTTTTTTGAATATTCATTAAACTTTGGTTCTAACACAAGAGGAACCACTCAGGCCTCAACAATGAGTAACATAGTTTATAAAGAGGTTCCCCTATCTTTTATAAGTCTCAAATTAGTCCTCACTTGCCGCCAAAAGGTGCATAAATATCTTGATGGTTTCTTAGTGTGCTTATTGGGCCTAGGTAAGAGCCAAATATAGTGAGCTCCTTAGGACATAGGGTGGGCTATTTCAACTGTCTTGCCTTGAAGAGCTTCAGTTGGCTAAACTCAATGTGACTCTTTGCTGACTAGGGTTATTGGGTTGGACGTTACCAATTACGCATCCAAAGACTTGTGCATGTGGGTTCTCACGTCATCCAAAAAAAACAAGATTGTAATATTATTGTTGTTCTAGGAAAATTGTAAACTATCTAAATTTAACGTATATATGGTTAGGTTATTGGAGGCCTCACCAATTTAGTGTACTATATAATGAGTTATTTGTTTTAGTTTCTTAAGTTTTTTTTTTTCGATATTTAGGATTACACCACCGCATAATTCATGGATAAAAACACAAAATATTATTTTAATCTTCGTTTTGCCTCACACATCCTCTTTCCTCCTCGGTTTTACCACCCCTCTCTAGTTTTCAACACTCTCAAGCACCACGACGAGCGCACACTGCTTGCTCCACGTACCAACCGCCACTGCATATCCACATTGACAGATTCATGAAGTCGGTTCTCAACAAAATGTGAGATTATCACAATCTTATAAAGCGATCTTTATATATTTCGAATGAAAGGTTAATATATTTTTATTTATGGCACTCACCATCTAAAAATTGCCAATGCAAGAAATTTGGCTCATTTAGTTTTTCCTAGCATGACTTGCTCATATATGAGCTTTAGACACAACGACTCTAGAAACTTAAAGAAATAACACAAATGGAATACAATAATAAGCCTTCAAGATATATATATCTACAATGATATTTCTCTAAAAAAATTCTGGATATCCTTTTCATCGCACGAAACACTTGATCAATCAGAATGAATAGAGATTTTTTTCATGTTCCTCTCCATTGCCCATTTCAGTATACGAAAAAAGACATATGTAGATATTCATCGCCCATGATGAAGAAAGGTTCACTATGCGTATCGAGGACGAAGTTGTGTTGTAAAAAAGTGCGTCAAGATTCTTACCAATTTGGCGCTTTGTGTCAAACTGACTAGCAAATTACTTATTCAAAAAGGGTTCTAAACACCCTGCTTCGCATTGATGTATGGTTTTTAGGCATTTCGGGTACGTTTCGAGCCTCCAAACTACGTTTTAATATTTTTCAGGTAATTCTACATTGAATGCCAAATCGGGAGCAGTCCTGATGCACCTTTCGGCAATGTGACTTTGTCTTAATGCGCGTAGTGAGCATTTCTAGCCTTTCTGCATCACACCCCCTTGTCCAATGAGCTTAAGCAGCCATCCACCATTTTATTAATCATTGTCGTTGTTGTTGAAAAATATGTTTAAATTGGTTTCTTTTATAGGATATGATAAGTTTACGTTCAATTGTATCTTTTTGTTTTTTGGCATATTAGAGAGTAGTTTTTTTTTTTTTGGTTGAAACTTAATAAACAAACGATAGTTCAAACATAGCTAACACAACTACTAAAAGACTCAGTACTAAAAGCTATCTTCTTACTAACTGGCCCCCAAGCATCATCCACATAACTCGAACCTGCAACTCTTTTATACCTTGAAAACGGCCGCCAATCTTGTGATCCAAGATTCCAAACAGGCTTAATTCTTTTCCATAATTGTTGCAATCGTGGACGTTCCTTACAAACCTTCTTCCTCACTTGCGCTTTACGACGATTACGATTCCTGCCACTCACTACTGTAACACAACTTGAGGATGGCGGAAGTTCATGAAGCAAATCAACCCTATTGTTCTGATTGGTAGTAAGATTAGTGCCCACAAGAATCACTGAACTGGAACCATCATCCTTGTAGCCTAGCTTAGATTGCCGAGATTCAAGTGCTTAGTGGTTTGAGTTATCATGCTCTCTTTCCCGCTTTGGGTGCAAATTATCGGTCTCGTACCTCCAAATCCGCTACCTTGTTCCTTCACATTGTTATGCTTCTTGTTCTTAGTTTTTGTGCACCATCGAGACTGCTTATCACTACTCAACCCCAAAGGATAAAAAGATAGATGTGATACGGACTTCTCCATCGCGAAGGGGTCTACTTGGCTATCCGACTCTGTGGTTACATCAGTACCAGTAGCTTCTAAATGCGAAAAACAACTAGAGACCTCTGCTTCCCGCGGACCATTGTCGCGGAGGGCCTCTGTCATGATAATAGTTTTTGGTGGGACAACACAAACTCTCAAATAACTCATAGACTTGGGATTATAGTACTCAAGTACCTTCCCATTACACAAGTGTGGCAGATCGCAAGAAGAAAATCTGATACGAGAGGACTTTCTCCGATTGATAAATTCATGCTTATATGGAACATGCTGTATGGCTGGCTCCCTAAGATCCCTCTTGGTGTACGTCTTTGCAACTCGGTCGTGACTCGATGAAGTTTCCTCTGCAGCCAACTTGCTAACCTCACTCATATCAATTTCACAAATAGGAGGTTCCATTGAGTTTGAACAACAACTCTCACGACAATCCCCATTGGAAGTTGTCTCATCAATTCGCATCTCGTCACCATGTATACCAACCAAATCATCAGGCTGGCAAGCTGCAATGCTTGTGTGACAATCAATCACAACATTGCTGTCTTTTCGACCCAAACATAATGCACCAGTATCAACCGATGACTCCTTCCTTTGCTTAATATCTTCATCCTGCCCAACGAGTACCTTTTCTCCTTGTTTAATTCCATGTTTAGAATTTCCCCTTCCCGTCAATCTTCTCTACCAAGTGCATAACTTTCAACTTGACATGCTTGTCAAATGGTTCAAGTTCCTGGACCTTTCTAAAGTCTTCAAGGGCAGCCTCAAGGTTTCCTATCTTAAAGTAAGCCTGACCTCTTCGATAAAAAACTTTCGTGCTCTTACTGTCACAGAGCACTATGTCAGTGCACAATGAGATCACTCTCGCGTATTCCTCTTTCTTCAAATAGCAAGCAGACAGATTTATATAGCAAGATACTATCAAGTTGAGGTATTTATTGAACCTCATATTGTCATCTGGTAAATTGGGTACAAGACCATCAACTATGGTCTCATAAATCAAAGTAGCAGCCTCAAAATCCCCTCTCCTAAAATATTTGTTACCAATATCCTTCATCTCCTTACCCCATTGCACCCTTTCATCATATGAAAATTTAGCAATTTGAATAGCTTTCACCATTTGTTGGGCAAAGTCTTCTCCCAACCTCTCAAAGCGAGTTAACCAGTATGCATCATCCATGTGATAGCAACTCAGTAAAATTCCAAATATAACACAAAGACACAGACACCAAACTCTAAACTTTGCACAGCTAACAAAACAAAAAGTCCAGAAAACTTCAACCTATAAGAGAAGGGTATATAGAAGTTCGAACTTCGAATAATCTCTATATATATCAAACTTCTAACTAATTGAGTCAAAGAGACTTGTCAATTACATCTCGATATATAAACCTATCAATAGACTACGGTGTCTATTCTATCATCACGAACAAACTGATGTCATAAAACCTTTTGCTCAAGAGAATGAAAGTGGTTTGATAACTTGATCATAAATATCTTTCTACATTTCACAAGCAGGGTAGTAGGCCCCGACCAAAAGAAGACAAGGGCATATTGGCTTTCAAGACAAACAAATATCTGCACTTTGTCAAAACTCTAGAGAAATATCAATAACCTGCTCGACCAAAAGAAACTCAACCCTTCGTAATGTAACTTGATTGTCAATCCTTGATGCAGGACGTCTAGCTTTCCCTGGTTAAGTCGGCCATTCGGGAATAACTACATGGGAAAACTTTCGAAATTGTTTACTTGTATATCTTTCTTGCCTAAGCGTCTGACTACAATCATACATATTGTTTTAAATTTGTTAAATAGTCCATTTTTTCAACGATATGTCTGACTGATCTAAGTAAGGGGCAGCAATTATATTTTTGGCTCATCTTAGATAATTCCAAAAACTAAGAAGAGTCTGCGTAACAAATACTACTATTTCTTTCTTAAGGTTTCCTTCGGCAAAAGAAAGTCATCATTATATATGTGCTCTCTCCTAAAAGTTTTCTAAACTACCTCATCTGCTACTCACATTGAGTCAGGAAAACCATCTGTTTAATAACTAGTCACGCACATCTCAAGTCCCTCATAGCCTTCAAGAAAGCCATCTGACCAACTTAGTTATGAACCTTTGTCTTTTGAAGAGCCATCCGATCCGGCGACCAGCTTCTTCCCTAGGTTGCATGGAAGGATTGGGACATAAGTCACATAAACATATATCGTAATTAGGATTACTCAAGTTAAAGTAAACCATTTTTACCAAAAAAGAACTAATAGCAAACAATAGTTGTAGAAGGAATTTGTGTGAGAACGTAATTGTTCTTGTCTATTGGTGAACAACTCTGAATTTTTATGTACATATGTGAGCCCTTAACAAGTTACTCCGTAGAAATGTAGAATGTGGCTTAGATCATGTCACTTATAATATTCATAAGTTATACAATCAATTTTTCAAATGAAATTGAAGATATGGATGAATCTGGCTTAGATTAACATTCTAAATCTATAACAAAAAAAAATTCTAATATTTTCAATTTCCAGTACAGAAACGATGAGAAACGATGACGGAAAGGAAAATAACAGAGTATAGGAATTTCCGAACTACATAGTTCCTTCTCCAAAAGCAGAAAGTCTCTGGAGAGACGGAACTAGCCATGCTGATTCAATAAAAATATACAATTTACTTTGTATAACACAAATTAGGCTTTTAGAAAGGTTAAGAAATTTTACCTTTCAAGAAGTTATTCTACTTTTACACGGAGTATTACTGTTTCTTTTAATAATTTGTGCTCCAAAAAAAAGAGGATACGGAGTACGTATAGTATAAGCTACCACTGCGCACAGAACTAATTGGAGCGGAGTAACCGAGTAACAAGAGATAAATTATCACTTGTCAGTATGCGCAACGGAAAAATGTTTGGTAAAAACAACCACGTTCCTCAAACCTCCCCTCACTTTTCGCCCCTTAAAAATATATTATTCTCTCTATAAATACCCTTATCCAGCCACCTTTCTAAAACCCCACTCACTCTTTCCCATTCTCACAAAGAAGAAGAAGGGATCTTGCCCATCAATCTCCCATACAACTAACTTCTCTTCTTCTTCTTCTTCATTCATTCACTTTATCAAACCACTCTACCTCTTCATACCATTACCACCACTACGGCACTACCCTTATTATTCTTATGGACCGCCTCATCTTCATTTTCTCTACTGTCACACTTGCCCTGCTCATCCAATTTTTTCAAGGTATGTCAAATTTACTTGTGGCTATGTGTTAAACATTCTTATTAATAATCGCTTATAAAGCAAACATAAATAACCAATAAAGACTTAGGGAGCACCTGTGTACTTGTGTTTCTCATAACAGGGGAGGCATCCACATTCACACTAGTAAACGACTGCGACTACACAGTATGGCCAGGAATCCTCTCCAACGCAGGCGTCACCCCACTCTCCACAACCGGTTTCGCTCTCGAAAAAGGCGAGTCGAAACCAATAACCACCCCTTCCGGCTGGGGCGGCCGCTTCTGGGCCCGAACCCACTGCACATCCAACGGAACATTCACCTGCCAAACCGGTGACTGTGGGTCCGGGACCATCCCATGCTCCTCCGGTGCCACCCCACCAGCCACCTTAGCCGAATTCACCCTCGACGGCTCGGGCGGCATGGACTTCTACGACGTAAGCCTCGTCGACGGGTACAACCTCCCCATGCTGGTGGTCCCACGTGGGGGGAGTGGGCCCAACTGCTCTGCCACCGGGTGTGCGGTTGACTTGAACGGCGCGTGTCCTTCGGAGCTGAGAGTGGCGAGTGTGGGTGAGGAGATTGGTGGGAGTACTGTCGCGTGTAAAAGCGCGTGTGATGCGTTTAACACACCTCAGTATTGTTGTAGCGGTGCTTACGGTGCGCCTGACACGTGTAAGCCGTCGAGTTATTCGATGGTGTTTAAGAAGGCTTGCCCACGCGCGTATAGTTATGCGTATGATGATAAGAGTAGTACTTTCACTTGTGGCGGTTCTCCTGATTATACTATCACCTTCTGCCCTTCACCTGCTACCAGGTAACTTAATTCACTAAAAATCTAACTAATTATTGATGATTATGAGTAGCAACTAACTTGAAAGCAACATTTTAACCCAACTATAATTGTTTTGTGTAAATTTGTTTATGTGTGATGACGTACAATTAATTGTACAAATGATGATTTTTTGTCTTTCCGGAAATAGTCGATGTACTAGTCTTTGAATTAACTAGCGAATTGAGGAGTGATATTTTCCCTCTTGCGATCCTCTGCTTAATCACAAATTATTAAAAGGGACTGATTTCAATTAGACGTGGTTATAAATTCGGTTCAAAGTGGTTAACTTTTTATTGATATTATAATGAAAGTGACCATTTAAGCCAAAAAGTGACCAATTTAAGACGGTTTCAGACAGTGTCATAGGCAATTGGGTTCATTTTCAAATAGTTGGGTGGATAAATTGATGTGTTTTTTTAATAGTGTACACATTAGGTAATTTTAGTTACTAATTAAGTGTGGAATTGTCTGTCTCTTCGAGTCTATTTGCTTACCGGCAAGAATATAGAGTTGATAGTAGTAGTATTTTTTATACAAGGAGTAGCTATCAACTGATAAAAAGTTAAGTAATGGGCCATGTCAAATTGCCGAATTTGCTTCAACTTTACTCTAGGACGGAATGGAACACCAAACCGAATGCTTGCTTTCATTTCACATATCCAAATATCCAATCCACTTCGAGCTAAAAAGTCTTTTCCTTATTGGTGAACTTTATATCATGTTTCATTATGCTGTAGACTTCATGTTCCATTATGCGTTAATTGGGAAAATATCAACAGAAACAGAATCTGTAAGTTAGGATCACAGTCACTGTAGTGTACACCGGGTCGAATAGACACTGAACTGACAATTTGATCGTTGGCAATAGTTTGTTTCACTCAGCTGTACTTTTGTTGTTCTTGTCAGAAACTCATCTGTCTGTGTTACTGTACTGTGTACTTTCCTAGATTTCCCCAACTGCCCATTATGTAGAAATATCTTGATATTTTATATTGGCTGACGCGTCCGTTCCTACTTTTAGTAAGTCGGTTTTTGGTCTATTCAAGGTGGTAACAACAAAAATCTGCAATAGTTACAATTTACAAAAAAATCACAATTCCCTAGCTTTCAATTTACCGTTGGATCAACTAACGGTCAATTGATGTCTATGCCATATTTGAGGAAACAATGTCAGAAGTTTTTTTTTTTCTTTTTGAAATAAATAAAAACAGTGTTAGATGTTAGAACTTAAAAATATCTTGAGTTTTCTTTTTAGGTTGATTGTAGCAATTGAAATCACCTCTTCCAAATCCGTGTCTAAGTTATGTCTTAAGGTTTCTTATTATGACACTGGCGCATTACACATTGACTATTATCAAATTATAGCACACACAATTATTTATCATGCATTAAGAGTTGATGTGTTCAAGTTTTGAGCCAATGGAACATGATGAGACATCATTTGAGATAAAGCATATGGACGGGTAGAGACTTCAAACTACAACTTTGAAGTTTTATCCTACTTGTAAGCCTGTTGCATGGACTTGAAAGTAGGGTACACAATTTATTTGTTTGAGTATGTTGCTTGTTTAATGAATAAGCGACATTGCCACATTGAGTGGTGTAAGCGAGACTTGCTCACATGAGGAGCAGAGGCAAGTGTGGTATAAGCACACTGTAAGATAGTGAGGGAGTCATTTATTCTATATGAGTCCATGTTAAACTATCAATTTTTAGATCAATAGAATTATACGGAGTATATGGAATGATATGAGCATATTGTAATGAAATTTTTTCTTTTCTGGATACGAGTTTAGTTTTTTTTTTTTTTTTTCGTAACCTACTAATGGTTATCTTTTTGAACGTGACAGCCAAAAGGCATCGTCGGAGGGACAAGGGCAACCGTTGTCGTCGTCATCATCATCGGATGCAATCTTGAACAGTTCAATGGTGTATGAAGGTGCCTTGGAAGAATCATCTTCGCCTGCCTTGAGCCAGCATCTGTTTCATTCACAGCTAATGGCCGGTGGCACCGCAACAGTGATAGGCATCTGGTGGTTGTGGCAGCTCATCTAATTGTGGGAAATATCTCTCAATTATATGGGAGATGTTGTTATCAGGTCCCAAAAGTGCACACAAAAGTTTAGGCTAACTTTAATTTATTAGGATACGTCTCCGGCAAGCAGGAGGGGCCATTGAGTTGTTTCATATGCACTTAATCCCCACCTTCAGTATGGCCTGATGATAAACCAATTGATCACTGGTATCACGATGTATCCACTTTGGACCGTACGGTGGCGATAAACTGACTCACAACATAGTTATTGTTTTACCAAAGACAATGGAGGCAGATACAAGATAATATTTTGATGATGATATCCAATCTTCAATTTATTAGGGGTAAATTCTTTTATAGAGGAGGTTCTATTTTGGCTATTTGCTTGAAGAAGTCTTGCAGAGATTAGATACGACTATACGAGTAGGTGGGTGGGATTGGTGGCATCGTTGGCCGGGGAGTAGGACATCATTCCGTCATTCACAATATCTTTTGAGGTTTCATGTATACTTCTGTTGTAGGGAGTGGGGGCATTGATGGACTAGAGGATAACATGCGTGTGTATATTTGGAATTTTAATCAAATTGTCACTGATAATTATATGAATATTTGTTTTTGTTTTCTTTGTTCTTACATTTTTTTGATTAACTGAAAGACTTTGCTTTGAAGAATTGGAGGTAACCGGTTAAGTCAAAATACAACAAAAACAACAAACATATTACATTCACCGAAGCTCGCCTTCTTGGAATTGAGAGCCAAATGTGAGTCTTCTTGACAACTAAAAGTAACACTAAATCTAGGGCTAAGTTTTACCTTCTTGTTAACAAGATCACGTTCATCATAAACATCAAACACTAATGTCAACATGCCTTTACGCTTGCATCCAGAAGACAACCTGCAAGTATACGAACAAACTTGTTTACCTCTACCTCTTATAGAACTTATGGAAAGGTTGATATGTCCAGCAGAGGAGCCTTTAGAGTTTCGACTATAACGCTTAGTCTTTGATAGGAGCCTTGACGAAGAGTGGCATCGCCCCTTCCCAATAGATAAGAAATGTCCCTCATTGCTTGACTACAATCCTGGTTCAAACTTAGTAGTGTTTTGGTGATCATCATCAAAAGTACTGCTCAAATCGAAAGTCAACCTATATTCTTCCACACCAACTTGCGAACATGTGTTTTGGAGTTAAGGATGTCAATCTTATATTTAATAAAATCAAGGATTTTTTCATAAATGGTGACCTGACATTTTGCGTAATTCACATTTGGTGACTTGGACTTTTTCTAATACACATTTGGTGACCCCAGCTATTAATGTAATTCATATTTGGTGCCTTTTTACTAATGATGTAAAGTATGCTATTAAAATGGAAAACACTTGATTATATCACATCACAGTCCGCTATTCGCGGACAAAATTGGCGAGTCGCGGACCAAAATCGCAGATTTCCACCCCTACTGCCCCCGCGACTCACGATTCGCAGTCCGGTTCCGCGATTCGCGAACTTACACGGATGAAAAACAAGTCTTCTGCCTCCGTGACTCGCAAATAAGGTATGTGACTCGCGAAATGTGAGAGTGTGCAGTACGAAAGAGGTTCCAAGGTGTTTTCTTTTTCACCAACCACAATCAAAATCAATTTTAGCACTTACCCATTAATTACCATATAATTGAAGCCCCTTGTTAATCATAATCAACCACATGCCAGCTATGAACTAAGTGATTAAACCATTTTAATCACAAATTTATCAAGTTAAACCATTCAACTTCCATAAATCAAACTTAGCCCAAAACACATATGCAATCAACACCAATGCTCTGATACCACTTGAAGGTTATACCCATCGACTAATCCCAATTAGCCGAGCTTAATTACACTAATCAAGATGCCCACAAGACCTTAAACTATTGCATGCATGAATCAAAGCTAATAAAGCAAGTTCATCAAATTTAACTCACAAAGCTTGGTGCTAACGATCTTGATCCTCCAAAGGTTCAATCTCGAGCTCGGAGTCTTCAAGTGAAGAAGACCTCCTCACTTGTTGCACCAAGGCCCCAACTCCAATTCAACCTGTGATCTTGCTAAAACCACTAAGAAGAAACCCAAACTAATAGTATAACTAACTCTTAGCTTATATCTATTAGTAGTGAATAGGAGTAGATAATACTCCCTCTGATCCACTCGGTTCCCCACATCCTTTTTTTTGGCATTATTTGAAATTAAACTTTTATTATTAATAACACAATATATATAATTTATAAAAAAAATAAAAATAACTTTACATAAAAGTATTTGTAAATATAAATCTAAGAATTATACATTTGTATTTTTTTCATATTTAATTTATGAGTTATAAAAAGTCAAAATATAACTCCGACAAGTGTGAAAAAACTCTTGTGGGGAAATGAGTGGATTGGAGGTAGTATGTGTAAATTAATCTAGCTTGCAAGATGAAACAAACTAGAAAATGAGAAGAGAAAATTTCAGAAATTTTATCTCTCTACTTTCTATTATTGTTGTGTTTGAAATGAGATGAAGAGTTCTTGTCAAGAGCTCATCAACCCTTGGTTTGTATTTATAAACAAACCTTAGTAAGGATATTATTGTCATTTCACAAATAACAATAAGATATCACCATAGTAAACTAACCCTTAGTTTAATAATAAAGTCCATACTTTATCATAATATAAGTCTTATGAATTTATTTATCATTTATTATCTTATAACAAATTAGTAAATAAATTCAATAACCGTTAAATTCATAACTTGACATATCACACATATAATTAGTTGACTAATCAACTCTCCTAATCAGGTATGAACACTTATCCGTATACGTGTCATATAACTATGGAGCAGGTCACCCTTTATGTGTGACCGAGAGGAATCAGTTGATTACCGTAGTCTTACGACAATAACGTCAAACCCTAGCAGGCCAACCGTTATTGATTTACGTTAATCAACTAGCTGATGAATTAATCAATCCCGTGTATTATTCTAATTGAGATTTATGTCGTCAACACAATTGTGGATGACACTTACTCCAAAATCTGCACCGTCTCTTATAAGGTGTTGGTTAATGGATCGCCTTTAGTCACAATTTTCCCAAAGTGTGGTCTCCGACAAGGTGACTCGTTATGGAAATACTTTCAAGACTTCTCAGCTTCCATGAAAAACGAGGCCATTTTGCTGGGATCAAAATTTCTAGAAATTCACCTTCGGTCTCTCCCTTGTTTTACGCGGATAATGCTATTATATTTTTCAAGGCTACACCTAAACCGTGCCATAATATTGTGGCTATTCTCAACCAATTCTGTCACATGTCTGGAGAAGTTATAAACTTACAAAAATCCTTTGTTAAAATTATCGCCTAACACTCCACCTATGTTGCAAGATTCTTTTAGGGCTATTCTTAGTGTCAAAACAATGGATAATCTGGGAAAATATCTTTGGATTCCATTGGATGGCAAAGGATTATGACGAGTATGATGAGGAAATCATTGTGCCAGACGAAGTAATAAAAACATTCGATGAACAAGAAAATCGAACTACTGTAATTGAGGAAACTAAAACAATCAACATTGGGACATAACATGAACCAAAACAACTGAAAATTGGATTATCACTAGTGCAACGCTCCCATTTTATTGAACTCCTACAAGAGTAAGTGGATGTTTTTGCTTGGTCTTACAAGGACATGTCTGGAATTGATCGTGACATAGTCAAACATACAATTCCCCTTAGACCAGAAATCAAACCAGTTAAACAAAAACTTCGTCGCATGAGACCGGCCTGAATGGTCACTTAAGATTAAAGAAGAGGTAGAAAAACAATTCGCCACCAGATTTATCGAAGTGTACAACCATTCCAGATGGGTAGCCAACGTAATCTCGGTACCTACGAAAGATGGTAAGGTTAGAATGTGTGTGGACTTTCTAGACCTCAACAAAGCTAGCACAAAGGAAGACTTTCCATTACCTCACATAGACATATTTGTGGACAATACTGCGGCCTACACACTTCTTTCTTTCATTGATGGCTACGCAGAATATAACCAGATCAAAATGGCTTCGTATGACAAAGCAAAATAACTTTTGTTACACAATGGGACACATACTATTATACAATTATGTCTTTCGGGCTCAAGAATGCAGGTTCAACTTACGAAAGAACTGCGTAAACTCTGTTACATGGCATGACGCATAGAGAAGTCGAAGTCTGTGTAGATGACATGATCGTGAAATCACAAGATAGAGAGGGACACATTCTTGCCCCACGTAAGTTCTTTGATCGCCTTCGTATATATAACATGCGCTTAAACCCAACTAAGTGTGCCTTTTTAGTGACCTCTGGCAAGCTATTAGGATATGTTGTTAGCTTTAAGGGAATGGAAATAGACCTTCCAATTGCATGCCAAGAAGGCGAACAATTTAACAACATAAGGTAGTGTTTTTACGTCGGTCATCATTCTAAAAGCGAAAATTTGCCAACCACCTGCTTCTTTAGTTTATGTATTATCTTAGCTTCTAAATGCAAATAAAGGACCATAAACTCATCCAATTTATTGTTAAATACAACTACATTGTTTTAAGATTGATACTTTCAATATCTTATCTCATTGCTTTTTTAAATTATGGCACATCAACTGTTAGCAGATGTACATGACAAAACCACATCTAATAGTGTGTGATAACTCAAGGGTAGATTAACATAATCAAACTCGATAATAATATTGTGGATTGATGAATTTCCGTTAAAAGACCCAAAGTATGTAGTTGGATGAAAGAGGAGATGACACACCGAATTAGAATAGGTGATCGGTCCCAATTAAATTTTAACTATGGGTTTTATAACAACTATTGTCGAGAAAACAAAAAAGTTTACTCCCTCCGTCTCAACTATGGTTTATCTTTCCAATGTACAAGTTTGGAGTTTAGTGGACATTATATTATTATTATTATTGTTATTATTTATTCCTAATAATAATTATTATTATTGTTGTTGTTGTTGTGAATAGTACAAATAATACTAACTACTCGATCTTATGTGTTGATTATGTGCACTTAATTTTTTCAATATGGACCAAATTAAATAACAACTGAATTTGTTATAATACGTGCATGCCAATTCGGTGCGCAATCTTGCTAAGTAGTTATGTGATGTCATCTAACATGCTAACCTGATACAATATAGTTTAAAAAAAAAACATTTTAATAGTATTGTACAACTAGATGTATAGAAATGTGATAGACAGTTTTGCATTACTCATCCTAATATTCGTTTCATTGGCAATTATTAAAATAGACTTAAGTAAATGAATTTGGAGAAATCATTATGTATCATATCTTTGAATCAAAGTGGATACATTCAAGAAGTCTTTTACCATTTTGACGCGCTATATCCACTGTATTGGTAACTTAAAATATTCCACGCTATTTTTTTAGATAACAATATTCATAAAGTTATTATTTTATTTAAAACCAAATTAGGAAGAGTTACAATTATATCCTTTCCTTATCCAGCTTTGCTTCTCCACCTCCCAAAACTCCTCAACCAACTCCCTCAACCCATACGCTATCCTCCTCATCCATACTCACTTTTTTCCAACTCACTTTCAAGTCTTCAACACCCTCCCCTTATAGTTCTCCACTGCTTTCTCACCGCCCGCCCAAATTCTCTCTCATCGCCTGTTTCAGTTCCTTCACTTTAGCAGATATTTCCTTAATCCTTATCACCTCCTCATCGTGCTTCCTCTGATCTTCACCGTCTCCTCCTGCAGCCTTGCTTCTTTTTTTGGGATAAATTACATAACCAACCGTCCCCGTTATAGCGTTTTGTCTCTCCTCCAAGTTTGACACCATGCGTCATCGCGTTGCGTCGAGCTAGAGGCTGTGGACCAACTTTTTGTGCGACGAATTTGAGGAGGTCCTCGAAGAATTTGTGGGTGGTGTCGTCTTTGAGGATTTCATAGGAGGATTTCCGTTGTTTGGATTTGTAGTGGGAATCCATGTCGTTAGGATTCTTGTTAGGGTGGAGAATTAGGGCTTTTTATTTTTTGGTGATGGGGACTGTTGGTAGCGCTAGAATATGGTTACGTGCGGGTTCTAGAATATGCTTAGGGGCGATTGAGGGATGGATGAGAGGTGACTGAGAACTTTATTTCGAAACTAATGAAGGAGGAAAGAAGGCAAAGGGTATGTACGAGAAAGATGAGAAAGAACTGGTATGTAGGGTACAATCGTAATTAGCATTCTAATTTTGCAGGTAAATAAAGCTCCGACGATGTTGGACTAGCTACTTTAATTTGTAAATGAAGTTAAAAATTGTAATTTTTTCCGTATATTTATGTATTAGGGCATGTTTTTGTTCGATGACCTATTATTTTTGTTAATTTTTGCAGAAAAGAGGAAAAATTGATATGAATAATAACAACTATGGGCAATCAAACAAAAATAATCCACACTATGGAAATAATTCTAAGTATTGACTTTATTGATGTCAGAGCCCAAAACTGATGAGATTGAAATATGCATTAATTTATTGATGAAAAGACTAAAATACTTTTTCATCCAAAACACTTAAAATATGTTGATTGCTTTGTTGATCCAGTCCTCACTCGGACACACCCACTCCGATATCCCCTACTACCATCAACAAAGCTAATATGTGGGATTGTGGTCATATATTTCCGTTGTTGGGATTATTTTGGTTCGATAGCCCATAGTTAATATTATTCATACCAATTTCTCCAAGAAAAAAACAAAAATAAAGCATGGATAATATGAAAAGAGTTCGGAGAGACCGTCTATACATAAAAATAGACGCATCCATCTTGGCGCAATAATTTTGTTTTTTTGGGATAACGTGGGAATCCGCAGCCGCTACCGTTGGCCCAATAAATTTAGATTGCAAGTAGTTGTCTACTTTTATATTATAAGGCACTATCGGGTGGTACCGAATTTGGGTGTCACCCTATCACTTGTAATAATATAATGTTTGGTAGACCCCATTTACAAAGGGACTATAATAATACCTCGAGGATTAATAAGATGGCGCCACCAGTGATACCAAATTTGGGCGCCACCCATTCCACAGAGATTATCCTATCCTAAGAGAGGGGTGACGCCCAAACTCGATACCACCTAGTAGTACAATCTTATTTTCCTAATAATAGACGGTCTTTCCTAAGAATTCGGGAGTAGTGAATAGTGGGATCATTAACTAAAACGAGTGAAATGTGAGATTATTCTACTTTAATTTTACAACAAAGAAGCATGGATAATCTTGAAAGTCATCAACAATCCTGAAAACACACGGCTGCTTCAACACTGACTGTACCATCTTTCCCTTCAACTCATTACCCACTTTCCGGATTACGGACACGGACACGGACACGGGTACGAACCACCAGTAAGTTATCCTTTCTTAATACTCTTTTCCTAAATTATAGTTGCTGCTCTCTTGAGACATTTAATTATAACAACCATGTTTATCCTTGGTTTTTTTGAGCTACACCATACTGTTAGTTGAGCTTAATAGTTCATTTAATATTTGGGTTTTCAATGCACCTATCATTCATTTCACCATTTTATAGCAATGTAGAATTACTCTGTCAACTTGGGAGTAATAGAGTATCGACGTAATGGCAGAGTATGAAACGGTTGTTTAGTGATTACTAGTTAGTTGGGATAGCTGTTGGCGGACAATAATCGGGTTGATTGGGGTGGCGAGGGGGTTGGGGGAATGGTGTCGCTTGTGCAAGTTGTGCTTCTTACAAAATTAAAACTGCAGGGCGGCTGTGCTTCAAGTGCATTTCATTTGGAAGTGGAAAGAGAATTTTGCGAGTAACCCAGAATCTATATTATGCTCCCCGGAGCATGTGCTCCCACATAGAGTTCTTGTAATGTCTGTCATTTTTCTTGTACCTTCTCAAAATTGATAGAAAAACACTAAAAGGCCCATGCTCCCGGGAGCACCTAATAATATGCCGAGTCAACCATCCACATTTAAGTTGTGGGAAGTCCCCAATTGATGGATTATAGGTGAGAGACTAAGATATAAGTCTAGTGGGCTACTCCACCGATTGCCAATTAGTTTTTGATTGTAACTTCCCTGTTGTATGCTAATTTACCTTTCCTCTAGAATAGGGCCTGTTGACGAATTTGATCTTTATTTCTAAAGAATCTGATTCGTAAGCATACAGATTGCTACCGGATGAGAAGCTATTTGAAAAGCTTTATTGACAGTGTTATATGTTGATATCAAAAAGGATCGGACGATGCTTAGGAGTTAAGAGCTTGTTACATTATCTAGATGCCTTGCTGTTTACCATTGGATTGCAATTTGTTGATAACTAGAAAGAAAACTCATGTCCGTGATGCTTGTTATTCAGAAACCAAGACTATAAGGAGGGCCTTGTAGCTTCTCTTCTCCGATTAAACTCCAATGGCAGTTCAACTGGCTGGGCTTTGCTTGCCTAATTCCTCAATAAACTTTAACTGTCTACCGCCCCAGGCTCTTAATGGTAGGCAATCGGTTGCAGTTCTTGCCGCTAATCATTTGCAATCTTCCCCCACTATTCAGGTGACTTGTCCTTCGCATGATCTCTAATTGGTAGTCTGTTTTTATGCTCAAGTAGTTGTTTCTTCTTTCTCCCTCTTGATTATAGATGAAATATATTCTGTTTAGAATAATCTTCATCAGCAGAATACATTTCACAGGTATAATCAAAGTTCTCTGTTTCATAGTTTGTTCAACCTGTAACTTTGGTTCTCCACAAGTTCATATGTTGTTTAGTCAGGAATCTTGCCACATTTGCTACCACATTGGAAATATATTTGGTTAAGAGTGGAATCTTCATCATCATCATCTTCATTACCCTAGTGCCCGCCCGCAAAGAGGCTCCTGCAATAAGTGAGGTAAGAGAGAGGGGGGGGGGGGTATCGGATTGAACACAAACCACTTTCCTTGCAATAGCAAAGAGGCTATCTCCAATTGACTCAAAAAATAAAACGGGAACGGGACCACCATCTTTAGCTTCATGGAAGTAAAGCAAAGAGCGCTTTAAGAGAAGAACAATGTAGTTATATTAGATTGTTTTTTTACCGTGGCTGATATGGACTCCTAGAGAAGGGTTTTGGTATGGATGACGAAGGCAAAATATGAATGGCTTTAATATGTGCTTTTAGGTTTGAAATCTTGGTAGTTCGTATAGATTCTGGCTTCCTTAGTTAACTTAATGGAGTAACCATAAAGTAACACAATTTTGCATCTAGGTATATGTGATACTGGTATCAGAATAGGCTGTTGCCATGCCTATATAAAAATGACATCCATTTGAAAGATTGTGGCGAGTAAAATGTACAAGATGCCCACCCACCTGAGTTCAACTTTTTATAATTTTTACTAACATATAACTAAAGATATTTAACATACAAAATGTGCATCGGCAAACGTGAAATGTTTCTCTATAAAGAATAAAGATAACTGGAGGGAGTATTGGCCACGGTGCAATCTCTTTATAGGTTCGCTCTTTGGTGGGGCCCAGGTGCAATCTATTTATAGGCACTGTTTGTGGTGTGGCCGAGGTGTAATCTATTTATAGACCCAACCCTTGCAGGATCTTATGTAATTTTAATTGGTAGATCCTGTAAAAAAGCTATGACCCCAAGAGCTCTTCTGTTGAAGGTAAG